>JAYRBW010061172.1:0-10465 GCA_036023295.1 Invenusta paracnida | reverse complement strand
GAAAAGTCACGAGAGCGTTTGCTGTTTTGAAATTTTTTTAAATAATGACAGCCAAAATTCGGAGGGGGGGGGGGCTGGTTCAGATAGGGTTAACGTCTGGAATGAAAATAATTTTGGTATGCAATTGTAAACTTATTTCGTAATAATGTTGTGTATTTTTAATTATATCAGAATGATGTACTTTAATTGATCTAATATGACGATGCTCACCTACATTTCATGTTGTGTATGTATTATATGTTTAATGGATGACACAGTCACAAAATAATAAGAGCATTGCCGGCACATTGAATGACATTTAATATAAGTTAATTATTAATCCTAATATTCACCTATAACATTTCCAATGATGTGTGCAGTTTTATAAATTTAAAAACTTTTATTTAAACTTATTTTATTCAAACATTGATTAGTTTAATTTCAATATGTAGCAATGGAGTAGTATAAACATGATTAAATTAGAATTTCATAACAAAATACTTAATAGATACATATATATGTGTTCTTGCTTAAAGCTACACAGACTTTTAGTTATTAACCTTTAACATTTCAGTCTCTGAAAGTGGTAAATAAGTTAACTGATATATTTCAAAATTATTTTGAACAGTGTCACATTTAATATGTTTTAACCCTATACATACCGGGGAGGAAGGATTGGTGAATCGCTCGCCCCCACCTTCCTTTTTTCGCTGACACATTTGTTATTGAACAATTTGAGCGTAGTAAGCGTTCATGACTTTTCTTAAAATTAAGTTTTACTACTTTTAGCGCTATATTCATTACTGTACATACTCTTCATTGGAAGGTCACGTGACATTAAGAAATCCCGATTGTGTAAAAATAACGCAAATTCTAAACAATTTTAAAATAAAATAAATTGTTTTATTTATTGGACACTTAATAAAAGTGAATTAATGTATAAATTAATAGATAAAATTCTGTAATTTTTTAATATATTGCTATTTAAAAAAAGAGACAGTTTTGAAAAAAAAAATGGATTGCTTCAAAACCTTTTTTAATTTAATTTTTTCCAATAAATAAATATATTTTTTCATTAAAATGTGTAACAAAACATCCTCGTTTACCTATATGCCAAGTTTCCAAACTGTACTCCGTCAGGGAATTTTAAAATGATCGGAGGGTCACAATGTTCCACTCTTACCCCTCCAGGGATATGGATGCCTATTTAGCCCAGTATGGATTATGTTAACTTATTATACATCATATAGAGAAGACGGTACAGTATGCTTTAAATCTTGATTGTTTTAGTGATACTTATAAACTATGTACCTATAGTGTATTTCTTAAAATTTTGAGTATCTTAGTAATCATTACAACTTTTATTATTTATACACTCATATTAATTTAAAAATGTTAAAACAATTATACATTTTTTTTATTTAAGAGCAATTTATACAAATATATATTTTTTGGGCACTTGATTTTAGTATACTGAATGTGTTATGAATATCATATTTTACACCTTGGTTATGTAGTTATGGTGTTTAGTTTTTAAAATATAAAATTAGGATTCTGTTTCAATTTAATTTATCATCTTGTTGGACATTTGAAGCTACGATATACCGTCTTAATTGCTCGGAATTATCAATATTGTGTTAGCAAGATTAACTGTTGTGATTATTTTCACATAATATGCTGTTCAGATAATAATCCTCTTAGTTTTACGAATTCTGGCGAGGAAACAATGTATGTATAGAACAGCTTCATAATGTTTTAGTATTAATGTTTACAATTATTAACTACACGTAGATTATTCACTGATTTGATACTAATGCATTATGCGCATCTCAAGATAAGGCAGGCTATTACTATCCCCGCGTGGGTCATGTTGCTTTGGTTTGTAGTTATGTAGAAGACGAACACTAATCATATGGTCATCAATGATGTGTACGCTAAAATCATTGTAAAATAAAGTTGTGTCTTAATTCTAAACGTACATAACATTTTACAAATATCATAAATACTGTTATGACATTTTGGTATTGACAAGCACGGTATTATTTGAATACAACTAAACTTATACCAAATGGACATGTTGTTAGTTTAGTTAAGGGCCTCCCTTATATTGAGAAGCACATTCGTGCATTCACATTTTTTTACTAATATACGTAGATCTAAATATTGAAATGATTATATAACACAATTATAAAGTACATAAATAAATAGTTGAATAGAATTAATTAATTATTTCAATACAAGCGATAATGATATTTGCGACTAGTATTTTGACATATAGACGACCAAATTTGACCCAAATTACAATATCAATATCAATACCCTGCCGTTATGGCTTATTCCTATTTGTGTCATCTACTTTGTTTTACAACGCATGAGTCCGTATGCTAATTAATAACTTCAATATTATTCACGTTTCAACACGATGGGTCAGACGCCACATGAGTATCGTTAATTGATAATTATAATCATAATTGATTGTGTGAAATTATGTTAAGATGATATAATAGACTAAGTCTAAAATGTTTTGCTTTACTAAAATCAAATGTTGTACTTGACTAATATAATCTGTATAATAGTTGTTAAAGAAATACAATCTATTCAAATACATAATAACCACATGTGTATTTTCAGGATATTAAAATATAATGTATTCAATAATTGGTTATAACTTACTCAAAGTCCAAAATCGTGCCATCAGACCATTTGAAGTGAGATTGTTCGTTGTCATTGTTCAGTCCAACCCAAAGATTGGCGTATTTATAAAATGGATACTCAGTTCTTAAGTAATCCTGTAAAGTTTAAATTATGTAAAAATATCGTCAGAATTGGGACACATAAGGCATATTATGTGTATGTCGTTGTAAATGGTTACATGTAGTAATATGTAGTTGTAAAATAGTTGTACAATAGAAGTAGTAGAATATAAAAGTAGAAATACAGTTATGTTATTTTAGCCGTATGGCATTGTGTTAATGTTCCTGTATGTAGTACTCCAAATTCAAAGACTTTCAAAATTAAACAAATCCAATACATTTGGTTTCAATCTTTCTATTTGTGACTATTCTTTATCTGTATACCCGAAAATATAATACCTGTTATCATTTACTGAATATATAAAGCCATTTGGTTTCATTATTTAATGCATATCAAAATGTGTTCACAAAGTCAAGTGCTCTTTAAAAACACTTGGAATCATGTATTTCAAATAATGTTTAGCTATATAGAATATAATTGACATTATTAGAGAATTAAAAAATATATCAATATATTTATGTGCATAGCTATATATTAGCGGTGATAACATTTACGCTGCATGTAACAGTTCAACAGCCCCACAACTATGCTCAGCAACATAGCACACGTATTGGCCTAAGCGATTGTACATATTTTAACCAATTAGTTTTGTTTTCAAGTGACTTGCTATTGTAAGTAAATAGCAACAATATTAAATATAAAATCAAAATATGTTACCATTTCCACTTGATTGTGAATGGAAAGCAGATGCCGTCCGATCGATTGACAGTATCCTTCAGCAACTGGCCATGTGTAGTTCTTGGTCACAAGCCAATACTCCCGCTTGTTAGCGAAATTCACTTCTGTAAAGCATTTAAGTTCACATTTATTTGGGCTTATTTAACGATATAAAACAATGATTTCGTTTCATATTAAAGGATTCACATTCTGCAGTAAACATGTTGTATTTTTTTAAGGAATAGATACTTTTAAGTATTGAGATATTTGAAATTTACAATCAATATAAATATATTCAATAAAATAATATAGTAAACAATACAGTTAAACGTATATTAACTAATATATGTATGTGTAATATGTAGATGTATTACTTTTGGCACAGGCGTATTTTCGAGGAATTTCGAAACACTCGTCATCATGTATGAGTCCTGACTTTGTACTAAAGGTGGCACAGGATTTGTTGTAAGTAGTTGGACTGGCTTTCCCCCATGGTCTAAAATAAGATGCAACACAATACAAATAATAATACTGGTATATACAAATTTTGAAAAAGCATGCTATGTCAACTTTTGACATCGCATACGTATGCTTTAAAATCAATGATATACATACTAAATATCAAACGATGTTATATTACACATTGATGTTTGTAGTAGAAAATGTTATATCATTACTTTACAGTAAAATAAAATAGTTGATGACAGTGTTAGGGATGCATTCAAACAGGAGATATATGTACTGTACCTTTTTTCTATACATTAATATTGAACTTTCAGATTAATAAGCAATAATTACAAAATATTACATAAAATAGTCTACAAATAACAAAACGAGTCATGTAATATAAGGGCAGCAACGTATGTTTTTTAATATATTTGGAATTGTGAAAACAAATACAAATACATATATATATATACATATTTTAAGTGGTAGATATAATTTATTATACACCCACCATATGTGTTGTTTACTTCTGTATATTAAGCATTCAATTTCATTTACTTACTGAAAGTTAAAAGGTGTCCCTTCAGCCCAAACAAAATTATTCATATCATTTGGTTTAGTGTATTCAACATATAATTTGACGTCTTCTTGGCCGGTTGTTTCTTTTACTTGTTTAGCTAAACAATGCTGAAGTTTACAAAATAATATGTAACGATGTAGATATATTTCGTTATTTTAAACATTACATAAATTAATTATAATAAATCTGTGCATTAAAATTAAAATTAAATATTTCATTATTTGTAATAATACTATAAAATATATTATTCACATTAATACAGTGTATGTGATAAATCTCAATTACACAATTATTTATTGCATTGTAGGGCTCTTCGGCCCTCTATATAATTCGGCCGCTGTTTAGATAAATATATAACATTTGGTATAAATGTAAACCAACGTGTCTTAGACTTGTTCTCGTTAAAAAATATTAACAATGTGAAATAAAATTGTTGTGAGATTAAAAAATAAAAATAAATAAAAGTGTAAGTATTAGCAAAATTTTATTTGTATAAATTGATTTTATATTTATGATTATTTTATCTAGTAAATATTACAATTGATATATATTATTTATAACTTTATAAATTAACAAAAATTATGATTACTAAATTTGTTTATTTATTTTGCAATTCAAAAATCATTGCACAACATTTAAACAAGTGGTATTGAAAGTTGCAGAGCTTAATAA
Source organism: Invenusta paracnida (assembly GCA_036023295.1). NCBI lineage: Eukaryota > Metazoa > Platyhelminthes > Proseriata > Coelogynoporidae > Invenusta > Invenusta paracnida. The sequence goes on along the minus strand of JAYRBW010061172.1, from coordinate 5,316 downwards.
TAGGAAAAATCCAAGAACCTTATGTCGCTAGATCTTATAAAAAAAAATCCAGTGAAAATAAAGGAGGGGTGTGGGAGATTCGGGTAGAATACAGTTAAACAATATAGCAACATTTTAAATAACATGTGAAATATGTTTATATACCTAAAACAAAAGTGTAAATATACTTCAATTCATGGATTTTATTCTGTAACAAAAACATGTTTAACTAGTAGTTTTGTTTAGAAATATATATCATTAAACGAGGTTGAAATAAGTATGTAATACAATCTAGTTTCCTAATTCAATAAATATTTAATTCAAAAGCCAATTCCAAAATCCCAAAATAAATAACAGTAAATCTTACAAACAAATGTAATAAGAAATAGGAGAAACAGCTTTAATTAATAATAAACTGCGCTATATAAAGTAAAATCGAATAATAACTGAGCATGCATAGTCATGTAACTTACTGCTTCGTGCAAATTATTAAATGAAACCAGACGCCGGTTGTTTATCAGACAGTTTGAGTTTGCATTAGCGTATGTAGTCAAAAATTTCATTAAGAAAAACTCTGGGCAGTAAATTCCTGAAAAATGTAGTATAATATTGCATTATTTCTAGTCCTTCATTGATGTGTAATTCAGCTTTGTCTATTGCATTGTATTTAATTTTAAATTTAAAATAAAATGTGCCTAGTACTCCCAACAAATTATATAGGTATGTATTAATGATTTTTTTATTTACAACGCTTTTAATAAATGCTTTACTTGTATATTACTTGTTTAAAATCCCTATTAGGTTCACTAATATGACATTATGTACTATTAATGATTTGTATTATAATGTTATTTGTAAGAGCTATGATTGTGAAAAACTCCTTTTTATTAATGATAAATGAGTATGTCAAAGACAACGATAGATACTTTCCATATAAATTATCACATTTAGAAACATTACAGTCTTGTACCAAACATGCTTATACACTATCCCAAAGTGTTGCATAAAGTAGCGTGCAATATAATACAATACAATATAGTGAATCGTTTATAGTACTATACTACATTTATATTTACTCAACATTCGATGAGTTGTACACATTTTGAAAAAAATAGTCTATGGTTTACTTACAATATATATTATGTCTTAAATTATATAATTATGCATCATATTATGATATCATTACGTATACTACTATATATGTATATATAAACTTATATTATTTTAATACAATATATGTTATACATTTTATGTTTATAAATAATATACTTTAGTAGAAAAGTTTTGTATGTTTGGTTTTGATAGGAATATTATTGTTGTCCTAAAATTATATCAATTAACATTACATTTTATAATTGTATTTAATTAAACACATGCGTATATTACTTACTAAAGCTGATATGTGGTGCTGTAAAGAAATACATAAACAATGTACATATACTATAACATTCATGTTTGGACAATCATAGGTAGAGTTACACCTACTACAAACAATATATATCATATTATACAAAATTTAAGTATATATTAATACATACTAATTATTATGATATATATGGCATTTATATGATGCATATAACTAATAAAACTAGTATAACATATTATATACATTGTCTATATTATATCATGTGTACTTTCTCTGAAAAATTACACTCAATCTGTGCGTAAAATCATGTATACAGTTTGACATAACCTTAATGAAACCATAGAGGTGTTAACGCGCTGGAATACGGAAGACTCACTCAAAAACTCCTTAAACAGAATACAGGATTTAACTCTGATTTAGTAGCAACTGTAGCTGTAATTGTAAAAGTCTATGTAAATGTGCCAATCTTTTGTATTTAAAACTTAGAATTCTGCAAAGATTATTACGTATCATTTTATACGATGTTGTTTATATATAAATCGTATCATCTAAACGTGTTAATTGGCTTAGCTTGCTGCTTTTATTTAGGCAAGTAACTAAAGCTGCTAGTTTAACACTGACGTGTGCCATATCCTGTATGTATGTAATTAATAAATAGCTCTAGAAATTATCGTTTACTTCTGATATACTATTTATTAACTTTTTTCGAATGATGAATGAATACAAAACATGTTTTATGTTATACATTTATACATATACTATTTTTAATTAGAGTATTTCGTGAATTGTACAACAATATTCCCTGTGTACATCATTACATAGTACTTCATTACTTTTGTAAATAATATAACATGTTAGACTATTATAAAATATATATTTTTGCAGTAATTGTAACTCTAATTTTGTCAACGCATTCATTTCTGCTTACTGGAATATACTTCATAAACGAGTTATCTGCTTCTAATTCCTATGTTCTAATGTTACTCGCATATTTGCAAGCAGCATATCGTGGTTTGTAAAATATTTTTCAAATACATAACATTATGTTTATTTAAATTTACATAATACTTTTTATATTTACATCACGTTATATTCTTTGAACATATTATACATTACATAATTATACATATTTATTATTAAAAAAAAATGTATAACTCGATATCAACACGCACACACATATATACCGCGTTATAATATAGATAGCTATACTTTCAATTAATTAGCATGATGGTAATGCCCACCTGTTGCACAAATAAAGGCATGAGTAATTAGTACATCGCAGCTTGAGTATTCGTAGTTTCCCATAAAGTTAACTGTGACACATTCCGTTGTTTTGATAGAGTAGTTTGAGGCCCAGGATCTTAAAACCAAATTACAGTAAATGCTTTCATCATTTCAAGTACGTATGTAAGTAAAAACAATGTTTTAATAAATTATAAACATATTTAAAGTTATGAAATAATGTGTTGCATTTATAATGTGTTACTACGAGAGTGACAAATAAGTGTACAAATGTAATATGTTTCAAAATAAAATATAGCTGGCATAACATTAATATTATACTAATTATATACATAAACCTGTAAATATTAAATTTCATGTCGAATTAGGAAATATCATGACACATTTTCACAAACACAGATATAAGTATTATGTTTGTGAAGTGAACGTACGTGTACAGAAATTGACTTCCATCGTCCCAAACGGTGCCTTTTAAACCGATCCACATGCGGGAATATGTTTGCTTCATGAGATAATTCTGGACTGTCACCTGCAGTTTGACATTAACGTTGATATGTAATATTGCAATCTTTTTGAAATATGTTCTGTTTTGAGATTTGTTTTACTTATAGATTATTTATACATACGTTAATTTTAATTTATTTACTTATGTATACTCCGAAATGTGGCCCACCAGAAAATGCTTGATTATAAACGTTAGGATAAATACTTAAGACTATGTATATTTACATGACATTGAGAGAGAGTGCACGTTTTGTTTGTGAAATCATCAATAATTTACTATTAAAACTGAATTACAAATACTATTGATGTGCTGTTTGCTCCAAAACGGATTATTGTAAAATGCTAAGGAAATTGACATAAATGCAATACTGAAAACTGGTATCATTTGTTGTTGGTCTATTCAACTTACGGTCGGAAGCTTGCGTATAAAGAAAATATTTGTTGTTATATATATTGAAACAATCATCTACATTACCATAAAACTTTTATTATTCCAAATGTTTTAGTGTATTGTCTTATTTACCCATGGTAGTTCAAGTTACAATATTAGTTCGAAGCAGTAAATTCACAGTAGATAATAGATTTGTAAAGTGTAATTTACGTTATAGCCCATTAGTTATTATGATAACTAAAATGAATGGAAATGTTTCTCTTTTAGGTGATCATTGTCATGGCTATGACTTAATTCTTCCCTTTTATTTGGTTCATGTATTACGTTGAAGTACAGTTTGTTATAAAACAGGTAAACATGTATGCATTTAATTGCAAATAATCCATGTTTTTGTAGATTTAGTTGTTCTAATTAAATTAAAATGATGTAAGGTTATTGATAAATAATAATAAATTTTACAATTTCGAACGTTCATATAATAATAAAAAATGATATACCTACATATAATATAACACACCATTTAATTTTGGATTGTTCAACAATTGAATCTAGCACTTACTCTAGTTAATTAAACTATATTACATTTTTACGTGTTGCGCTATGCAGCAATATTCATAATGCAATCCTATATACATGTGAATTATTTCCACGTACGTGTACCGATTCAATAGATGACATCAATTACCTTTTCATTTGCATTGTGAATTGAAGCCAATGTTCTTCCCCTTTCTTCGCAATACACATCTGCTTCAACACGACTCAATTTTGTGTCAACGAAGAGAAAATCTCTGTCAGCTTGCAGATTCATTGCTGACATAATGGATATGCACACTCATTGTTAACAGCAATATATTATAATATATAAGGAGTCATCCAAACGATATCAATGTTACAACTGTTTTAATTCAAATGTAGTAAATGTTTTAATTCAAACCGAAAACTATAGTGTATTCGAAAAACATATGTTTATTAAAGTTATGTATTTATAATAGCTCGTATTACTTGTACCGAGAACTTCTACATACCATTTTTATATGTACAAGCTACTAATAAGTCAGTTGAATTAGTAACATTGGAATAATTAGACATATTTGGTATATTTTGCATTCCAAAAATTATTACTTCCAATACACGCAATGTAAAACAATGTTTTGATTAAAAAACGCGTTCAATTTGGTTTAGGTGCCTAAATGTCATTGTAGATGTTATGTGTGTCAAATAAAGACTTCACTGATATACTCATATGCATACATGACTAGTTATTGCCGAACTTACATTAGCGTATAAATAGTATAGTAGTAGTGTAGTGTAATAAATTAACAATAATAATTATATAGTACACACATAAGTATATATGCATGTTATTTCTCAAATGATTGAATTTACATAAACGTTATGTTTGTTATAAACTTAGTTATTACATATATTTATAATATGTAAGTACAAAACTACACCACCAGTCTAACTAATAATAATAATAATAATGAAGAATAAATACAATTGAATCAATCTGCTTAAAATGCATATACGAATAACAAATTATTTGCATATATTTAGAAGAAATGTATTAGCAATTGAATTTTAGCATGTTCATGCTATTGTATACTTTCCATATATTTCCTTATGTGCAATGCAAACTTAACTCGTTAAAATAATTATTGAACTGTATATTTAGGTAGACTTTTTGCAATATATTTTGCATTCGTTTTATTATATTTTTATATTTAAGTTAACATGATGTTGTTTATTCAAATAACTTTAATGTCTTAACATACACATAATACGTATTTATATTTAAATAAACATTTAGTATATGTATATATCACCTATTGAA
>JAYRBW010061171.1:0-10465 GCA_036023295.1 Invenusta paracnida | reverse complement strand
ACGCACTTCATATCAACTTCGCTTCCATAGTGGGACATATGAACTAAAGCTTTTCACATCTATAGGCTAATTTGTTGCTTAAAACACTTTCAATATACAGTCTTCATAAATTAGCATAATGTTTATAATATATGTACAGTACACATACCTACTAAAAGTATTAATATTAAATATGGATTAATATAGAAATAACAACGACGTTTTTATTAAGAGAATATACCGGCAAGCAATTTTCAAATTTTTTAATTGTTTATCTTTAATACATTGTACCCAAGAGTAAATGTACCATTAAGTAAAAACTACCATTCCAATAAAGCCTATTTATTATTAGTACACATAGAGAAACGACTCTAAGCTCGTTGCTATGGATTTTGACTCCACAATAAGTAAAATCTATTTTTGATAGTTATTGGTTAACTACAACTACGATAAGTATTTATATATAACAAGTAAGTATCATTTTATAATTAATTAATATATTACATGATAATTAAGAAATAAATAACTATTATTGTAATTTTATTTACATTGAAGGCGCGCAATTCATGTCTACCTTGGCAAATGTTTTAGCATTGAAAATGCCTGGAAGTGATAGATTTTTTCCGTTTATGGCTGTAGTAGTAATCACTAAAAATGTTAAAGTTTAGTTTTCCCAAATGTAAAACAATAACGTACAGGTAATTTATATATTTTCATAACAAAAATAACAATACAAATGTTTGTTATATATTCTTATTACATTATATTCATAATAATTGTCATTTGTATATTAACTTTCAAACCTGTACATATGTATATGTACTTTTATTGTTATTAAAAAGTATTAATAGGCTTGGATATATATATTTCAATTTTCTATGCTTTTATCATTAATAAATGTATTGTTTTTGTTTTATCTATTTAGTTACGCATAAAACAAATATTTATTTTCATTATACTACTCACAAGCAAGAATAGCCGAGCAGTAGTACAAAAATATATATTTTTGTTTTCGTTGAAATTACAAATAAATATAAGAAATGAACTCTACAATTGATTCGATGAATTTTAATATATAATTTTAAAATGTATACATTCAAAAAACACACGAGTCGTTTCTCTATGTGTACTCTATGCATTGTACTATATTATATAGTAAATATTTTTATATGTATGAAAATATATTTATTATCCATATTTCTCACTATTTATTTATTATACCAAACTATTTGTTGTTATTTATCAAGTAGAACACTGTATTATAAATGAGGCACACTAACATATTTTTTATAAATAAAATATAAGCAGCATATTCCGGAACAAATATATTCAGTTTAAAAAGGTGAGAAATGTATAACACGCACAAGAAAATTATATCACCGAATACAGTCAATTGTGCGCAATATTGTTGACCACAAAAATGGCGTCAATAGTTGATTAAGAAATTGTATCATTAATACAAACATGTATATATATTTCTATATAGTGGAATAGTAAAACAACTTTTATGACATGTTTGACGAGAGCACCAAAATTGTATTGGGAACAACTTTTGGAAATGATAATTAAAATTATAGTAAAATCTGAATAACCGGAAAATTTGAATTTTCAGATACAAATTTAATGGGAATGACTACATATATTATTTACACAAATACTTGTAACATATTTTTGGTTGTGGAGTGGCCGGATATCAGCAACGTTACGTAGATGGTTGTTTACCACATTATTGATGGAGGATAATATTTATTTTAGTGCCAATAAATTGATATTCTCTTTAAAATAAATTAATAGATAAACTTAGAATGCTATTAATATTAAAATAACCTAATTTTTAAAGTGCTTAAATTATAATCGAACTTTTGAAACAAATTAGCAATTCTTGCACAATAATAATCTATTTTGTTTAGAAAGATGTCTATACTTTCAGTAAGGCATTTATGAAATTTAAAAAATACTTCATTAGAATAGATAATTATTCTCTATCAATTATCTACACTATTCAAAATGTAAAAAATACCATAATAACACACTTAACAATAAGATAGACTTCTATTAAATTATTTTAACGTATTAATAAGTTAAATGTATTAATTAAACATAAAATATCTATTATTGTGCCCCATATCGATTTTGTCATTTGTTTTACACAAAAATTCAAATTATATGTATTCAATGTCATATTCTGGTGTCAGATTTAATCTTAACCTACGCCACTCGAGTGAAGAGAGGTCAGTAGTGATCTGTGTGCAATCTTGCATACATAGATTAATGAGTGAAACCAGATAGTCGATATAAACTTAATTATTATACCAATAAAAACTCCTAAAAATGCTGGTACTATTGTCGAACATGTAGCAATCTAATACAATTACCTTAATACACCCGATTATGCATTATTTAAAATGTTTAATATGATATACTATAATTAATGGAACATTTTTATTCCTCAAAATTACAATATATGATTAAAACCTCATGATTGATTTAAAGATCTTGGCATATTATAAATCATTTCGTCGAAATCTTAAAGATAGCATTTCTAAAATGTAATATCTAAATATTACTATATAGATAAATTAGCTAAGTTTAATGCAGAAATGCAACCAAGAGTATAAAAACAAGTATCATTCTTTTAATATAAGCAAAAACAACATGAATAAAAAGATATACAGAAATCTAAAGTATTAGAACAAAATAATAGTTCATTTCAGCTTAGTTTGAGAATATAACACGACAATAAATATATTTTAATTATGCATTCTCCAGCTAATCTAGCTCAAGAAGAGTATTATATAATAATATGTACATGGTACACAATTAAGGAAAGCGCTTAAAATGACACCGAATCAGTCAGTCAGGTACAGAGCGACTGTCACATCGGCTCGACGCACGGGGCGGTTTATAGCTGTCCTTCCGTCTTCTCAGCTCCCATAAAGCCTCTGTCTTGAGATCTTGGAGGAGACTCTCAACTTGCTGTTGATCCTGCTGCTGTAAACAGAAACACCAAAGTAGAAATTCAATTTAATTGATTGAAATTATTTCCTCATAGAGTATACTGGCGTCTGATAATCCATAAGTAAACATAGGATTATATTCTTTATCTAAATTAACATTCTAATAAACAAACGTGTCGCTTGAATAAGCGGGTCATTGAATAATAGCGACGTGTTAAATTCCTTATCTAAAATGTGGCTATTTCGAGGCCTGAATAAGCGCGTCACATATTTTGTCGGGACCTGAATAAAAGCGGCGGGTATTTTGTAAAGCTTGGAATAAGAGCATCAGCAAAGAACTGAATAAGCGCGTCACTGATTAACATCGAAACTGTAAAATTGAAATAAGCGCGTCCCTGATTAAAGTCGAAATTGTAAAATTGGAATAAGCGCGCCAGATACAATATATATATAACATCCGCTAAATATAATATAAACAAAGTAATTTTCAGTGCATCTTACCTTATCCATGCAGTGACGCGCTTATTCAGCCTCTCTAAACAAACTACGCCTGCTCTCGGTAACTTTAAACAAGAATACTTTTGTCAATACATTGTGTAGACCGGAAAATCCACCTGATAGTTTAACATCATATATTGATTATCCAGGTGCATATAAAAAAACTACTTAAGCTACATTATCAATTTCTTGGGGGTTTGTCGAACCTAATCTGGATATCAAACGTGTTTGACATTTTCATTTGGATCGGAAAAACTCCGATTTTTATTGACTGATTGTACAAACACAATAATTGATTGTTTCAAAAATTGAACTTCTGTACTAAACAGGGGGAGTTATTGCAACAGGCTCTATATTATGCCGCATGTTATGTACATTACGTATATTAAGCTACAACCTCTAAATAGTGTCAGGGTGGTAAACTGCTACTAGTTAGTTCTAAATACGCAGTGAAACACCGGGGAGTATGCTAACTCAGTAAAACTACATAAATAACTTCTCATGCAGTTAATATAAATATGCAAATTAGATGTGGAGCTGGATACACAACAATTGATTTACTAAATGCTGAAGAAAATTTTCTGTGTGTTGGTCTCACTTTATCTCTATACTCAGATTACTTTTCATTTTTGAAATCTGTTAAATACTATTAATTAAAAAGCTTTTAAGTAAACCTCTAAATCAATTTGAATTGTTTAATAAATTTTAATTTGATTTTTTAATTAAAATTACGAATTGGATTAGAGAAAACTTAAAATTTAGAAACCAATATCAAGAATTTCCGTACGTAGTATAAATAAATACAAACAATTCAATATGAATATGGAACAATTAATGTGAATATGTCCGTGTTTTCGTGCGTAGGTACTGTGAAGTGATTGTCACTGATTATGCGCCCTTACGTTATAATTTGGGTATAGCACTATAATAAATTACTAACCAATGAGAAAACAGAAATGTCTCCCTTTTATATTTAGTTTGTCGAACCAGTCAGGTAAGTCTTATCGTGTAGATACATATTTCCTTCTAACTAGTTCGACGAACCGGATTGTCGAAAAATGTAATTGTGTAGACACGGCTTTATATATTATTGTTAGAATATCCAGAACACTTAATTATCATGATCTCGATGTTTGAAATAAATATGCTTGGATCACATAGAATTATTAGTACTTATCCGATATGTAAAAGCTACGCAAGATACTGATATCGGTTTAGACATCAATTGATTAAACGCGTAGACGTAGCTGAAGGTAAGGTAAGTTCAACAAATAGCGAATAGACAATACATAACATAATTAAATTATAGAATACCAGCCCAAATATATACTAATCTATAACTATATCACTTAAAAAAACTATTTTACGACCAAATATCGATTTTATTGCGATTTTAAAACAAGGGGATTAGTTCCTACTTATTTAACTACATTATTTTAAAACGAAATTATAAAATAAAATAGCTATAAAATATATAATTCAATAATATAAAAACAAAAATTAGTAAAATATTTCCTTAAAATGTATGCAGCATTTATATATCTTTGAAGTAAAACGGGGTTTAATTATAATTAACTAGAGTAAAATACAATAATAGCAAGAAACGATTTTCAATTATAATAAAAGAAATTAAATATAAATTATATTCTACAAAAAATCTTACCTGAGGTCCCTGTTCCGGTCTCTCCTTGTCTCGCTGTTGACTTCCCACTGTTGCTTGACTCCACCGGGTGAGCAAGGAACCCATTCCGTAAGCAGAAAGCACCGTAGAGAGTTCTGGAAAAGCCCCTTCCTCGGGTGATGCAGTCGAGCTGGGACTGTAGTACTGACTCTCAGGTCGGCCCGCTGAGTTACTCCCCGAGGACGAGCAAGAATTTTTATTACACTCAGTAATACAGCAAGCGATGCGCAGATAGGGGTTGTAGGTGATCTCCTCCGCCATAGTCAAAGGAATGGTCTGTAAGTGGCGTACGCGTCGGTCTATACACCACTTGAGTTTCTCAGTGACGAGGAGGTTCTCCGTCTGAAGATGTTTGTGGATGAAGGTAAGGTTGGCGATGGAGTAGTCGTGACCGGGGAAGACTTCTGTGGTGATTGGAAGTTCGTAGATGAGACGACAGAGGGACGCTAGGTTCTCGGAGACCTTGCCTTCGAACATGCGCCCTGTGGATATATAAGTAATGTAGGCAATGAGAATATGGCTCATAAATTAGTCAAAGCGATTTTTATTTACTAGTTCAGGATTCCCTTCACTACGACAATTCACTACCACAACACTTATTCCAAAAATATTTTCCAGGGCTAATTGGAAAATTCCAGGGCTAAAATGATACATTTTTAGGGCTAAAATGATAAAATTTCAGGGCTAAATCGTTTTTATAATGTCCATACCTAATTCAATTAAAAAGCGAAAACTTATGAAAATTTAAATTCAATTAATCGATTCGTATCAAAAACATTTATTACGTGCCTAGTAGATGTAAATTACATTTCTCAATTAGTTATAACAAATTATAATATTGGTTACAGTAATGTACGTTATATTCATGTATACGTAAGTAATCTGTATGTTACATCATCTATATAATTGATTGGTGATAGCATAGCTATATTAATGCCGGATGATAAAGACCTGCTCACACCAGAAAAATGATTTCCGTATTTTCCCTGGTATAAATAAATAGTCGCTATATTTTTATAACCCCTACAATTGTGTAGCAGAGAACAATTTAGATAAATAGATACGCATGTTATATGTTAGTATATTAGTATAGTTTCAAAATGGGCTTTACATATATGTACAAAAACATGAAATAAACAAATCCTACAAATATGAGATATTTAGATTAACACATGAGATGAACAAATAGTTCTGAAACTAGTTATATAATTATGTTAATAACCAAAATTGAAAAACTAATAATATTCCTGTCATTGTCATTTATTGGCTTGATTGTTGACATAGAATATAGATATTATGAAGTTCTAGTGACCCACTAATGTGTAAATATGTGCTCTAATTCTACTTATTGTAACAATTAAAATGTAGAAATGTATGTACTACAGAAAAAACATATATATATAGTTGATAGGAACAAACGGGTAAAGTTCAAATATGAAAAAAATGCAAGCACAGTCCAATAGTGGTCTCTGCTTCTGGAACCAATGCAAAATGTTACAAGTCATAATAATAGTAAACATAATACTCAAGGACCGGACAATTCTTTGATTTTTGAATTATCAAAATAGTTTGTTATCAAATTATTTTTCTTTCTTTTTATTTGTTATTAAAAGGCATGTAAAAACATATACAGAATGGAAAAGATTCAGTAGTATAGAAATAACAAAAAGTGGCTGTGTAGCAGTGCACTTAGAAGCCTGTATATATAAGAAACATAAACAAAAGTAGAGAGTAAGTTAACCAATCACAGCACAGCTGCCTCCTGATCCGGAGAAGGATGCCGCATCCAGATGATTGTATTCTAGATCAGCAAGCAGCTGCACTAGGTGAGAGGTTGGTTCCATTCTAGACGCCCCGTCCACCACGTTCAGAGCCAAGGGGACCCAGGAGAAGAACAGCCCCTTGAGATGGGCAATGGTGGCCCACACCCGCAAGAGTCTAGCATCCATTCCCGAGGCCCTCCAGATCCTCCCTATGACACCCAAGTTATCCAAGAGAATAGTGTCATTAGTTCCTGCAAGCGATATAGCCCATAAGGCCGCCATTAACTCGTCCTGCTGCTGAGAAGTTCTTGGGATACGAGTAGAGAGTACACTTCCTTCCGGTGAAATTAGGGCAACCTGAGTGGGAGTGGCATCGACCACCCACACCCTTCCTGAAGGTGACGGAGCTGTCATTGGGAATTGGTTAGAGCCCCTCACTGAAATGATCCAAGTCCAGATTTCCTCTGAGAGACTATCAAGAGAAGAGATTGCGTACCCCAGACTCATGCACATAGATAGGTAAGTAAGAAAACCCTTACATTTCTGGGTCTGCTTAAGGGCAAGAGTTAAATGTATTGCACAGTGAACCACCCAGAGGCAGAGATCCCAGATAGCGGGTGTGACTGTAAAGTACATCTTTGGGAAATGTAAGGAGACACCACAAAAACCAAGGCAAGAAGGAGTCAATACAGACTTCTTATAGTTAATAAACAAGCCAGAATCCGTGAGGACCTGTAGAGCAAAGGGAAGTTGCAAGTTCACAATATGAAGTGGAGCTGAAAGCAAGATATCATCTATATGGATCCACGAGATCGAAAAAAGATGATGAAAGTGCTTGCATATCTGAAGCATAATAATTATCAAAATTTGTTTTAATGTGCCGACTTAATAAAAGGTCTCTGTTTTTAATCAGAATTTTATTGTCCTCAAAGTTAAAATCAAGTCTAGTCAATATACAGGGTGGCACAAAAGTTAGTATACTCTCAATAGTAAAATATATGAAGTGAATAATTTAGTTCCATAATTGTTTATTTAGACAATAGACTATATCAATTGAATTATTATTACATAATGTCTATCTCTATAAGTACAATTAAAACGATATTATTTGAATTATTATTACATAATCTCTATCTCTATAACTACAATCAAGACGATATTATTTGAATTATTATTACATAATGTCTATCTCTATAACTACAATTAAGTCGATATTATTTGAATTATTATTACATAATGTCTATTTTGGTACCAATTTTCATAGATATCGATATGGTCTATTGATTAATTTTATAATTTTGATTAATTTTTATAATTTGACTGTACAATGCAACGAAAGCTTAGCTTTGAAGAGAGGAAAGTTTGTCTGAAACTATGGTGGAAATACGAAAATACCACATTGATTGCTAATGAGTGGCATAACCATGTACAAACAAAAGCACCAACACGCCTGACAATTTATAGGATCAGAGATAAGTTTGAGGAAACGGGAGCAGTTATTGATTTGCCACGTAGCGGCCGACCTGTTATTGCAACTACACAGGAAAATAAACAATTAGTTGCACAAGCATTTGTAGAAAATCCAAACAATTCCACTAGGAGATCATCAGCAGAGTTAGGAATTTCGAGACGTTCTCTACAGCGTATCTTGCATGAATTAAAAATGAGACCATACATACCACGTTTAATACATGGACTAATTGGGGATGATAATGACAGACGCCTCCAATTCTGTGAATTATTTAAAAGTCAAGCTGATGATTATCCAAATTTTGTAAATCAAATAATATGGACAGATGAGGCGAATTTTAAATTAAGTGGTCATGTAAATCGCCACAATAGTATTTACTGGGCAGACAAAAAAATCCTTCCTACACAATTGAAACCCAGTTGAACCAACCAGGATGCAGTGTGTGGGGAGGTATATCATCTTCAGGTCTTATAGGCCCCTCAATTAACACAAAGACCAGATTTCAATACAATTTATTTACAGCAAGATGGGGCACCTCCACACTATGCAACGAAAGTAAGGGAGTTTCTTGACACTACATTTCCAGACAGATGGATTGGTAGACGGGGTTGCATATATAGACTGGCCTCCGAAGTCACCGGACATTACCCCGATGGATTTTTTCCTTTGGGGTGTTGTGAAAGATAATGTATTTTCACGGAAGCCTCGAACTGTAAATGATATGAAAATTTACATACGTGATTCATTCAACAGGATTAATGAAGACCTAGAATTATGCCAGCGTGTTTGTGAGAGTGTAATATAGACAGCTGTACAAAATGTACACAGGCAGAAGGAAACCAATTTGAATATTTAAAATAACTTTGTACCTTTCTACACTTTGCATTGTTGCTTTTTATTGATTTTAACTCTAAATAAACAATAATGGAACTAAATTATTCACTTCATATATTTTACTATTGAGAGTATACTAACTTTTGCGTCACCCTGTATATTAAATACACTATAATAGTTATATTATACTCTGTAAGAAGTAGCCTGTTCATTTATTCAATTCTGTTTTCAGAATTGAAAGTAAGAATCTATTTGCAGGCCAATTAAATAGATATATTTTAACCCGTTCATTTAATTATGAATTTGGAATTCGCGAATTAATAAATGAACAGCTGCTTTATTAATCATATATTATTTTTTAATTAACTGAAATAGATATGTAAGCGGCTATTTTAACCATGGCTGAACAGCAAAAAAAATTGTTTATCAATTTATCCTTCCATTAAAAGAGTTTATCCTTTTTTGGTAAGTACAATGATATGTGTATCCGGTTCTTTTGTAATTACAAGATATAGTTTGAACGTAATGCGTTTGGTGCAAAACAATAAAACTTATAGTTAATCTGGTTGGGTGATACATTGTCATTATTGATAAATGACAAATCTGCTTGATAAAACCTGTTTATTGTATTCTTTTTGGAACACAAATGCCACTTTCTCTTTAGGCAATTTAATGATGGTATGGTATAGTATTTAATCCCAGGTACATATTATAATAATGCAAGTTATACTTTTAAGGGGAAGTATATAACTAGTTAAAAAGTGATTAAATAAATATTGTTGCCTGATATAGTGAATGTGATATTTTTATGATGGCTTTTTTAAGTAAGTTTAAACTTAATCAGTTTAACTCCCATGACCATGGCATATTCGATTAATATAAACAATTATCTTTTAAATCTAAACTCTAAAGAGTTAATCAAATGTTCAATTTATATTTACAATATAGATACCTTTTTTTCTGGAATATAGTTTATACTCTACACCTTTAATCTCATATTTTGAAACAAAAAGGAGAAAAGGGAAAATGTGGCTTATACTCCAGACATAAAAGAAAAACATTTTTTTAGTAATTAAACTATAAATATAAGTACTTATAAAATGTTAGTTTTTATTTTGCCTATAATGACAATTTGTAATTTAAATGGTATATTAATAACAAAGTGTCTATTCGGAAATATTTCTGGCGACTCTGAAAAATAATTTGGAAATTTCTTTTAAATTATACGCCGAAATGTTGTTATGTACAATACCATAATTTATTGTTGAAATTACAAAACAGT
>JAYRBW010061170.1:0-10465 GCA_036023295.1 Invenusta paracnida | reverse complement strand
CTTTAGCCGCCGTTCTTTGTTACTTTTATTCTCATTAAAAATAACGCATCTATATTTGACGTGTCGCTGCCGTATTTAATGCCTCCTCGTCTACAATTGATTAGACAAAAATCACATTTTCAAACGTAAATTCACGGCTGTCTTAATTTGATCTGAAATTGACGCAATTGATCTGACAAAAACCCAATTTCAAATCTAATTTTTCAGCTGCTTTCATCTGATCTTACATTCATTCATTAAACTAGATTTGACTATTTAGAAATATGTACATAAAATTAGTATATTATATGCATAGTTTTAATATTTTGATTTAATTATTTTGACAGATCTAAACTTCATTAATTTTGACTTCTACATATTTTCCAGAATATTATATAACATACAACATAAATAACTAATAATAAACTAGTTACTAGCTGCTAGAAATACATTTTCCTAAATTATACTTACACGTATATATAAACGAATTTCTATTTATGCAGCTGCATTTATTTATACTTCTTTTTTTTAAATAGTTACACTATAATAAATTAATTAAATACGTGTAAGTATTAAAGCATTTGTGGTTTATAATTATTTCTTTTAGGGAGATTACACTGATAAAACTTGTATATAAAGTAAACTATATTTCAATATACATGAACAATTGTGATATAATAGATTGCATTAACTCCAAATAATGGTGATAATATATTCAGTATTATTATTTTAAATATACAAATATCAAGATAGTTAGTTTAAAATTGTTTATTTACCAAACTGTGCTTTTTTCAGACCAATCAGATCCTTCAACAATCTCTGGGGGAACATAATGACGATTAGCCACACCATTTGATTGAGCATCTGCATATCGAGATATTCCAACATCTCCAATTTTCCAAATGTCTCCTTTCGAAAAAATATTCCTGTAGAGAAACAGTTAAAAATATTATTTTATAAAAATGTCCACTGTTTATATCAATTGTTAACTTATGCAAATGAATTCTTCATTTATCTGTCTATTGTATTTTATGTATTTGTATCTTTAACATTGTTATATATAAATATAAACAGTACAAACTGTTAACATACGCATTATATATAGTCAGTTTTGTGTATTTGCTAAAATGTATATTTCATTATTAAAAATGAATATGTAAAAAAATTAAATAGTAAGGAATAATTAGGCCAGACTTTTCAATCTATCATTTTGTGACATATTTAAAAAAAACTGTATATATTCATGATCGTTATTATAGAAATAAACTTCATTTTTATATTTAGAGCCGATTTAGCAATATTAATTATTAATCAGAAATATATTTATTATTATTTTTAACAAATATTGTTGCGTTCGTAATTGTAAGTTTAGTGAATTATTACGATCAATGGATTTACTCAACTTTTTAGAATGATTCATTTTGAGTTAATTTACAGAAGTATTATCGTTTATTGCTAGAATATATGAAATTTTTGAAGTAAAGAAGTGAATGAATAATAACAGATTAATTAATAAAAGAAAATAAGGAGCGCAAAGTAAAAAATATGATGTGTTGGATAAAAAATATGTTTAAAATATACTATTCAGCATTTATAAGTACATTCTTTTGATGCATTTGGACATATTATGAACTTTTAAAACGATTATTATTAATTGTATTTATTTATTTACTAATTTAAAAACAATACATTATTAAAATTTGTTCATTAATTTAATCATAATGATTTATAAAAATGCTGGTTATTAGCAGTATAATAGAAGTTTACACCACAAAAATGTATGTGATAGCTGATGGCACCGTATTGTACACAGTTTCAAGTGAAAATATATTGAACGTGCTGGTGTTTGAGACTTTACACGCAATTTTATTTGAGGAATAAATACTCTGATTTCTGAGAATATTAATATAACAAAAATTACAAATATTATAGCGATTTTGAAATACAGATAAAAAAGGATTTTTTAAAGATATTGAGACTACAAAACTCAATTAACAATTTGTAGCACATGTTGAGAAACACAAGATTGTTATTCATATAATTCTTCAACCGTAAGAGTAGAATAAGATAATCTCTAAGCCACTGTAATCTGACAGATTACCTTCTGAGTCCTGCGCATGAAGCTGCTTCATAAAGAAGTTTGGCTAGCTTGTTACCACTCAAATATAACACAAGTAAATCTCTTCGTACTTAGAGTAAGTTGCATTATTAGTATGAAGTCACCACTTTATATTTCACTTCTCTTAATTATGTCGTAATAGTTAATTGCGATTGTATTAAATCTAGAAACTTTAAAATAAAACCATTTAACTAGATATCACATGTAAGATTAAAAAGGTTATGAGTTTAATGAAGTACTGTTTAAAAATACTGCCTCTTGCTATACTTTCATTTTAGCCCATAAATGGAAATAATTCGCAATTAGAATTTTTTATATTTTGTGATGAAATTAATAATAATAGAACTTGCGCAGGTTTCAAGTGTTTGTGCCAAATCCCCTTCGAATGAATAAACTGGACTCCCTGAACAATTTGACGGAAACAAAAGTAAACACGATAGTATCTAGATGTGAAATAACTATCCTGAATGGCGCGGTCAAGATTTCCACCCTAGATTAAATAAAAAGAAATACAATAATTTCCTTATTCATACTATTAATGACATACATAAATAATATCTGCTCATTACTTTTTTAAAATATACTTTATAATAATATATCAATTAAAACAGTTTTTCAACACAACAAATTTGATTAAGAAAAATAAACTAAACTAAAAACAAATAAAAGTGTAATATATTGCAGAGATATATGTTTTAAAAACGCAAAAAATACACGATGCAAGTGTTTTTACCTCGCAAAGCTCCATCACTATGTATGATTTGTTATCATCGAGAAAGACTTCCAACATGTCAACAACATGTTCATTTCTTAGTTCAACGAGTCGCTGCACTTCCTTCAATGAATCATCCGAAAGAGCTCTAATTCTTTTGATTGCAACACTTTTTTTTAAATGGAGATAAATACATAAATAAGTATTACGAAATCGTATTTTGAGTGGTATTACTTTATGCACATAACTAGTATAAACTTCAATTGGAAAATGTATTTTTCTTTAATATTCTATATATTTATCAAGATGATCGCTAATTGCTATCGAACATTACGATATATATAATGAATGTAATTTTATGTCACTGAATCATATACCAAAATGGTACGAATTAATACAGCACATTTTTTGTAATGGATTATGAAAAATGTATATAGACTTTTTTACAGAAATATAAACATTTTATTCTCCCATTAGTTCCCCAAAGTATAAATTTGTTTATTTTGATAATTAAATATTTAAGCTTTATATCACATATCACCCTAAGTAAGGCTTTCATATAAAATTGTTGTTGACTGCATGTATTGAAGAAATGGGCTGTCCTATTTTTAGGATATTGGCAACAACCTCTCTGAGATCTAAATGTAACATTCAATTCTAAAGTAGATAATAAGTATGCATATAATATATTTCTTGACAACATTATTAAAAAAAATAGAATATAGACAATTTCATCTGTAGCTATTTGAAAAAAATTGCGGTCCTACAATATTGTGCAAAAATGCATGAGAGTCTAAATGAAGTGAACAAAAACGAAGTCAGAGTTATTCATTATGCCAGACTTGGAAGCATCTGGCACGTAAACCAACTCGGCATTTGGAGCCGATAGTTGTAGGTTTCGAAATACAAAACTGCAAAGCACAATAAACTGGTTTTTCATTGTTTGTTTTGGTCAAGAAATAACCAACTGAATCAAATCGAATGTCATTTAAAACCCGTTTGACTGCAGGCACTGCACCCATCTGTCTTCCTTGATGTGGCTTGGAGCCATAACGCTTCAACAAGTAATTTGAAACTGACCCTCAAAATCAAGTTGACTAAGGGATCCATCAGAAGAGCTGCCAGAGAGAAACTTTGGAATGCCTTAAATAGCATCGATATTTAGTGCACGAGTAAAAAGATGGCTATCAGCTCCGAAACAAGCGAATTGGCCTTTTTCTAAACGAGTAGCAGTGAAGTTGGCTTTACCCCTTTAAACTGCGCCTTTATCCCTTTATTCTAGGCATTTCAACCCTACACCAAGAGTTTTAGATGTCACCATTGACAGAATTCTTTCCTTCAACAAGCATGTCGAAAATGTCTGTGCGAAGGTCATCGAAGAGATCGAACATCATCTCTATCATCAGGAATTCCAAATGGGGCTGAAGGACTAATGGACAAAATGGCTCTCGGACACAACCTTCAAACCTTTAGAAAGAGCCCAGAACAATGTCTTAAGGAAAGTTTCAGGGCAGTTCAGAACCACCCCTAATGACTTCCTCAGATGGGAGAATGGTTTCCACAAGTATTAGATCGTCAGTATGAGGTATTGCTTTAAGTCTAAGGAAAACGCTTTAAGGTTAACTGAAGACCACCCTAGTAGAATCGCCTTCATCAAAAACGACAAACACAGACTCAGAAGGAGCAGCCTAAGGAACCTTAAGAAAGAAGATATCTCCACAGAATTAGGCTATTGCAAACCTTTCGACTCGTTCATCAGTGCCCTTTGGGTGTATCTACGGAAAAACACTATCATCAAACCCTTCAGCTGGAATTTAATCAAAAAACGGAGATGTCAGCCGAAGAGATGCGAGCCTTTGTACTCAAGACCATCACATAACTGGAGGCAGACAACACTATATATAAAAATGGCTCTGCCTTATAAGGGATTAGATTCAGATGTGCAGCTGCTGTCTCCACCAGAGGGACCCTTATAACCTGATTATTCTGAAGTCAACGAATGCAAGAGATAGAGCTATCACGAGCTCATTTTGTGAATTGCTGCTGGACTTAGACCTAGCTATCTACAGAATAATCGCTTCCACCCATTTCTCCGAAAATGTTATCATCGCTATTTGCTCCGACAGGCTAACTCTCCTCAAGGTTTTCCAGAACAACAACCCATCGACGCAAGTCATTAAGAGAAAGGCGGGATACCTGAGGCAAGCCATACTCCTCCAATGGATTCCAGGGAACATGGACATTCCATTAAATGAAGACAAGCTGGCAAAGGATGTAACGTGCAACAACTACCTCGCAGGACCAATCCACTACAAGAGTGCGACGGTCTACATCGACAGAACCATCAATGATCCACCAATCACGCACTACCGGTCTGTCCTCGTGTACAGCACCAGTGTCTATCAAACTTAGAGGTGCGATAGCAGCCTCGATAGCCTATGAAAGGTGCACGAGACTAGAAGGCTTGAACCCTAGAAGAATTACAGCAGAGAGATGAAAGTGAAGAAAAGATGGAAGAAGGAATGGAGAAACGAGGCAGGTAACTGGAATAAAACCATGATGAACAAAAACCTTGGGTGGTTGTTTCCAGAGATTAATGAGCCATAGTCACAAAGAATTAACACCTCATATGAAACCAACAGGAATAGGTCAGACGATAAGATCAATAACCTTGAGATGGCAAACAACAAACTACTGGACAACCAACAGTATAGATGAGATATCTACACAGATAGTTCTGCTGCCAACGGAAGAGCAGGAATAGTCATCACCGACCCTAATACCGAAACAACTATCAAGAAAATCAAGAAAGCTGCTGGAAAGTTCTGCTCTGATCAACACGGGACTCAAATGGCTGCTTGACCAAGAAGATGACTGGAACAGAATCAGAATTATTACGGACAGCCTGTCTAGCATTCAAAGCATACAGAAGTACAACTACAAAACCAAGAACCACCTGCTTGCAGAACACTACAAGTTGACGGAGAAGCTAAGATCTCCAAGAAAGGAAAAAGAGCTGACTCTCACCTGGATCCCTAGCCATTGCGGCCTAGAGGGGAACGAGGAAGCTGATAGAGTAGCAAACGAAGCGAGCCAGTTAGACCAAGAAGGAGCAGGATGGCTGTTCGATGTGTCGAAGGCAAGGTTGAAGGGCGAAAACAAGACACAAGACCTAAAACACCAGAGAAGTAAAGACACCTACGGCAAAGGAGGGGTCAAAGAAAACAAAGACTGCTTAATACCCGAAGAAGAGATCCGAAGCTACAGAAGATTTAGAATGGGTCATAGCATGGAGCTTAAATCATACGAAAAGAGGATCGGAAAGAGTGAGGAAGGCGAGTGCAGACTGTACGGAGAGGAAGAAGAAACGAACGAACACATCATGATGAGATGCCCGGGAACTCTTAAGATAAGAATGGACGAAAACATCAAAGAAATGGCCGATATGTGCAACCATCCTCTGAAGGTTGCCAAGATGTGGAAATGGTTAAAAAAGAAATGTCTGACTGTGGGTTGAACAACAACAACAACCACAGCATCGAGTTGCCTACAAAGGATGACGGAAAGATTACCGCGGCTTCAGCAGCGTCTTCAAGCGGGAGATATAACTGTTGATGCAGTCGGGGGCATTTTGAAAGCTCCTAAAATGTGAACAAATGTTTTTTTATTTACTTTATTTATTTTAACATTCTAACGATCCAATTATTTCATATTATTTGCAATTTTATATGTTTTATTAACTTGTGATGAGTCTTGTGATGATATATTTAATAAAAAAATTTAAATCGAGAAAACCGTTACTATAGGGCAAATCAAGATAAAGCCCATTGGGTCTAATCAAGATTAGGCCAAACAGGAAGACACCTTTCAAATGATAGGCTTAACCAGAATGCACATCCCTCTTATTAATATTTAATACACTTGGGGTATTTTAGATTATGTAATGTGATTGATATGTAATTAAAGATATTTGATCTGACAAAATACTCAGTTTCAAAGTTCGTGTTTCGATGGCAGCCCAAAGGGTTAGTAAGCTAAAGGTTGAGCTAGAAGTGTAAAAAGAAAGTTATACGTATAAACATTAAGTTTGAAGAGTAAAGATACAGTTCGACATCTACCTTTACATGTTGAGCTATGCATTCACATGCCCAACTTAACTCTTACACGTCTAGCTCGACCTTTTGCTTACTTAACGCATTCGTTCGCCATTTGTTTTAGCCACTTCGATTCGATGTCAACGTATTTATTCTGTGGCCCGTCATATTTGATAAAATTAAATACATAAATAATAAATAAATATAAATTATATATATAATTATATAATATTGTTCTCTTAAATTTGATTAATTTAACATATCGTAAAATTTATGATACTGTTTTAGTTTTTAATTATATGCTTAATAAACACAAAAAATCTATCCTAGAACATTAATTGTTGTTTGAAATGGTTAAAGCCCCCTTATTTACGAGTAATACCTATGTAATACTATAACTTAATTCTCACCCAGTATGTATATGTACATGTATTTATAATTGCAGTGAATTTCTATTGACCAAATTTTACAACGTGTTATACATATATAACATAAATACGAATGAGTGCTATGCATAGATATTTGTCTTAATACTTAATATTTGTTAACCCTGACTAATATCTATGGTGCTATGTAACTCTATAATTATATTTAATTATAGCATATCATAAACTGTAATACATAAAGTCTGTAGTACAAAAAATGGGTTTGAAAGAGTAAGATTATTGTATGACTATGATTTAATGAAAATAATATCACTAATAATTACCCTTAGCTATTTACAAAATTTTATTTTTGAAACAAAATAACCATTTTACGATAAAGTATTGTTGAATATATAGTTTACACTATATTGTTATTATTAACAGTAATAAAATAACGCATTAATATCTTACTTGTCTTACATGCATAAAATTATTTTCAAAACAGACTAACTTTTTTGTTCACATCAATTATTTTATTTGCTCTATAATATATATCAATTTATTTAATATAGACATATTATATATCAATAATATGACTAATATTATTGAATCACTACTAAAATATTAATTTATTATTATACTTGATAATGTTAATTTTTATTAGTATATGTGTATGATTAAATTATTAATAGCCTTAAATATTTCTTACAAAAACGATCACACTATAATACACAAATACAGTCGGTATTATAATGATATGTGCATAATATACAATATAATTATATACATATATAGATGTTTAACGTTCAGTATGGTAACCTTGTTTTGCAAATGCACAAATGAAATGTAAATTTTATCACTTCATGAATGAATTGGGCTTAGGTATTTCCGATCTTTTAAAAAAATATATTTTCAGTGATGGTATATTTTTAAATTATTTTTAATGTAATGTAATTTTATTTTTTTAGCAGTATAACATAGTTTATAATAAGACAACTTCTTAGAATTGACAAAAAAAGGTCTTCAAAAATAAAAATTTGTATTTATTAATCGCATTAATGATTATCTATATCAAGTTTTATTTCTTCATCTAGCAAATTAACATGTATTTTGTAAATTAAATTCAGATCAATTTTTTTTACTTGCAACATTCATTCGAATATAATCAGGAAAAATGTAAATTTTATTTTGTAATTACATAAATATGATTAAGCTTAAATAGGCATACTAGTATTTAGTATACAGCTATAACAACCGAATGGTTTTATTCGATATTATAAATAGTATTGATAATTACTCCATTCTATCTATAGATCAATCTAGATTAAAATCTTAAATTCCATCATAAAGAATAAAGTAGATATTGTATTTTAATAAAACGCTGGCGGAAATGGTTATTCTTTGTTTACTAAGCCATTTAGTTTTTGAAATAACTGCCATAATGGAATTTGTATCGTTAGTTAACCCTTAAAAACAAATTTTGTATATCAAACCTATACGACCATATTCTCTAAATATATCCTTATTTATCACACAAAATTAGATCAATTTAAAGTTACAAAGTTAACTGAGAAAAATTCCTGGATCTATAATTGATTTAATTATGCTGTCCAACTTTTGTCCATTTGCAAAATTTATATGCAAATTTAATCATTTATTATTTGTACAGTTTAATTATAAAAATTCATTTATTGTAGTTTGATGATCAATGCATAATAGTGTATTAAAAAAGTACATATATAAAAAATGCAACAAATAAAACGAAACTAAATTTGTTGTCTACATTTGAATGAAGTATGTTTCATTTGATATGGAGCTTCTCTTACATTTTCTTTTTGTTTTTACAGTTAAAATTTTATAAATAACTGTTTTCATATTTGAAAGAAGTGTGTTACAGTTGGTTGAACAATTTAACGTCTTGTTACAATTGCGGATTCTGACATTTTTAAGTTAAAATATCTGTTACATTTGTCGAATTGTTATATACGGCAATCAGCAAGGATAAAACTGTGTAATGAAATTTAATCAATAATTCTATATTATAGTAGATACAGATTAAATTTTATGTAAAAGTGAATCAATATAACTATTTTATAAAAATATATATTTCTTATTTGAGTGCACAAAATTTAACCATATTATACACATACATACACATATATATTTATATTTAGGAATCTTTTAAGCTACGCAGCAAAACTCTGAGTGTAGAAAGCCATACTTTGTTTTGGTTTGCGGAAACCGACAGATGTTGAAGAATCCTCACGAGATCCATGGTTAAAAATGTACTTTAGTAATCAAACTTTAGCAAACGAACTCAAAACAAGTTAGACGACATGCTCATAACACGATGTTTATCAAAACTATATTTTTGAAAGTAATGAGATAGTTTGTTTTATTTACGGCAGCTAATTATATTTCAATTTAATAGTTAAAATTACAGTTTGCAATTAGAGAAAATTGAATGTATAGTTAAAACTTAATTTGACTTAAATATAACTATAGTTCACGAAGTACAGTTTTGATTGATTACAGATGTATCAATTATTTGTATACAAACATACATAAATATTCATTCCTCTCTATATTTCCACTATTATAACATTTATTTTATAAATATAAATATGTATATATCAACATTTATAATATCCTTACAAAGTAATTATATGAACACACATTACTCACGCAATACGAATTAACATCACTAAAAAATTAATAACATTAAAACGCGATTCTTCACTCTATTATCTCATAAAACAGTTTGCACAAATTAGACAACGATGCCCACTTTTGTTTATGTAAATACATGTATATAGAAGTATATGTCATAACTGATATGGCAATGTTTGGAAATATACCTAAGGTATATTTAATATTTTCTTTTAAAACATTTATTGTGTAAACATAACATAAGCTATGAATTAATTGTATAATATTTCAAAAAAATGTTGTACATCTGGTAATAGTTTTCATTTTCTACTGACAATATACTGTTATTAAGAGTTTTAAAGGGCAGCAATATATTGAATTGGAGGGTGCATAGCGCCCGACTAATTTAATGTATTGCTGCCCTTTCAAACTCCTAATACTACTATCGTGTTAAACTTTAAAACTTAAAAATTAGATCTATGGCAGCAATATATGAAAATAGATGGCATGCAATTATTCTGATTCCATTGTATGAACTGTAATTATG
>JAYRBW010061169.1:0-10466 GCA_036023295.1 Invenusta paracnida | reverse complement strand
AACCAAACACAAGTCTCAAAATATATATAAGTAAAATTTATCTTCAATAAAAAATAGTTCACTGATTCAGAAATGCACTCGTATATACATATATTCGAATTCTACTCAACTAAAATGCTAGTAACTTAATATTATCTATTTCAAATTATGAGTATCATTTCTTTTGAAAGTTAAGCATGTCATAGCGAAATATACATATCAAATATAATTTAAATAGGCAGAAGTTTTAAGACTTCATAATTTAATACAAATATTTAACAAAATGTTAATGGTAATAAATTTTATTATTGTTCATATATAAAACATATATGGAGTTTATCAATAAGTTATGAATAAAAATATTAAACAATATAAAGCATATTTGTTCACCAGGTTACAATAATAGTTTCTGTAACTTTACACTTTCAACATAAGTTATCGATTTTTTAAATCCACAAAAAACGTCATCAAGTCACCCAACTAAAAGACATTTTCTCTTTCACTTGTGGATAAATACTCTAAAACTAACCGGAAGATCAATGCATAACATGAAATTTGCAAAAGTTATATTGCGTCTTCTGTGGTATACATATATTTGTACACAGAGTATAGAACGGTGCAGGCAAGTGGCAAATAATACAATGTTCTATACATACAACACAAAATATTAAAGGCAACGCCGAAGACCTCTATAAACTGCATGCAAGTGAAAAAAGGGTACTTTAAAAGAAGGCAGGTGTTTTGTAAAATCCTGTATAATCGGTCGATCCTTTTTTTGAATCAATTTCTTTTACCTTATTCAAAGCAAAATTTAACATTCTCATTGTGAAAGATAAACAAGAAAAGAGAACTAATGAATGAAAAAAGTTCCAACACATCATTAGTTTGTCAAATAAGTTGATAAATACAAAAGTTGGGTGAAGCAATCATGGAAAATATTGTTCTGACAACAAATAGTAATTAGCTGAAAAATAACTCTCGTTAAAACAGGAATGTTGGCTTGTTTAAAGTTTATTAGACTAAATTTTTAACTAAAACAGTGAATACATGAATTGTTCTGCCTTAACATTATTATTTATAAATCAAAATAATTTTCATGTTATAAAGATATAGTACTTAACATTGTAGGCAATAACTAAAAATGACATGCTAGGCATAAATCAAACTTATTAATAAAATTATAATAATATGTAGCTATGTTAAATATCTACCTAAGTAAATACAGTAATTAAAACAATAGAGTAAGAATTTCAACTCCGATAGACTATGTATACTATACAGTTTAAACTACCATATACACTAAAACAATTAAATAATATAAAATAAAATTATTACAGATTTGTAAATTATTTACTATATATTTTTGTTAATAATTAAAAATATCAAAAAAGTACATATTTATTTATTCTAGCAATAATGATTACAATTGTGATTAATGTTGAAAATAGAAAAATATTTGAAAATAAAATTGTAATAGAATAACTGTATTAATTATTAAATATAAACATGCAAAATTCTCTTTCACATACAATATGCTCTCCATTAAAGAAAAACATTCAAATTCTTTAAATTAAAACCATGTAAACTAAAATATATTATTTTAATTATGTAAGCAGAAAACCGCTACTAAAAAGGTGAGCTATAAAATGTAAGAAATAAAAACAAGCTAAAATTGTATTCCGGTGTTCAATATAATATATATTAGTATACATTAATGTACCATATGTAGATATATTGCAGGACGCCATGTACATAGGCCGCAATTAATAAGACCCTGACAACAGGTGGCGATCCAATTTAATTAATATTTGATTATAGTCATGAGCATAATTTACATTACAGCTGATTGGATAGGCCGCCAGTGGTAGCAATACAAGTAGAAGTATGGTTTTGTGTTTCTCTTCAATTAATTGTAAGTCGAATATCATCAGCAATGAATTATGATAATTAGTGTTTGTTCAGTTGGAGGCATGCACACCCACTGATAAATACATACACTGACATTCTATACTACAACATTCACAGTAGACTAATTAATTTTCATTTTATATAAGTTATATTAGAATAGAGGAAGCTATATACATAAATCTATTCAATAAAATACATGCTATATCAGACATATTAAAAGAAAAGTTAAAAGTAAAAATAGCCATGGAATATTATAATAAATCTATGTGGATGAAATCACGAAAGAATAAAATTATATTTATTAACTTAACTTAACAGAATCGGAAATATAACATAGTTTGCATTAGTTTGATTTTTTAATCAGAAATCTAACAACATATTTCATTATCATTTCAAATGGAAAAAAATGGAAAATGTCAAGAAACAAACGACATAAGCAACAATGAAACCAAACTACATAAACAAAAAAACAGATTGAAAATTATTTAAATTTCAATGACAGTATATGTATGTGTCATGTATTATTACTAATTAGCCCTATTCTCTAAAGATTTTAAGAAGTTTTGTGATAAGGTATATTTTCTTAATACTTATTGAGAAATTAAAATTAAACTTTAAAAAATGTTAAGTTAAGCATATTGTTATGTGAAATATACTGCGTGGAATTTATTAGATGAGTTTTTATATATTATGTATACATATATAGAAAATAGGAAGAAAGTTGTCGAATTCATTATTAAAACATTTTATTATAGATGATATTTTTACTGCTTTCCTATCGTTCTTTTGGCAATGGTGTACTTTGGTGGTATCTGTAAAATAAACTGGTACACTTTAGAGGTACCTACTACAAAAGAAGGATTAATCAAATGCTATTCTTGTATTAGAAAAAATAATTAATTATAATATATTGCATTATACATACATACATTTCTTGATGTATGTATAATAATATATAATTTTTAACCTTTTTTTCTCGAGCGCTATAATACTGCAGTATTAGCCATATTAACGGGTACCATCAAGGTGCATCAGTACCATTTTTCTAGTCATTCAATTGCGAAATTAAACTTAAGGGTTACTTACTAATTATTTTTACAAATGTTTAATTAACAAAATAAAGTTTGGTAAACACATCTAAAGAAACATCAACAAATAAATAAATAAATTATTTCCATAATTTAAATACCATTTGCAAAAAGTATGCATAATACAACAACCGAAATGGAACTTATGATATATTTTTATCATTGTAATTTTCAATAAAAATTATAATAGAGCAATATATATATATATCATAAGAACTGATTTCGACACTATAAAATAGGTATCAATCTAAATTAGAATAAACTATTATTCGAAAATCAAATTAAAAAAGAATTAAGATACAATTTTAAACTTTTCTTGCATCATATATATATATATATACTGCAAGATTTAACTTGTTTGATAGAATTGATTTTTATATGCCGACTCTCAAACAGGACAAGTAATACAATATTCAAACATAAATTATGAATAGATTTTAATGGTGTATTTTTTTAAATATAAATATGTATAATATACTCCCCAAATATTTATTGAGGCATTAAATCTCACCGCTTGGTTGCTGGATAGTGACAACACCTTGTTGCTGTGGTTGTCCAGTCCCCATTCCTCCTGCAGAACCAGCCAGATTCTGAAGAGCATTAAGGGGATAGTTTCCGCCACCACCTCCACTTGCTACTTGTTGTTGCTGACCTACGACTTGTTGTTGGTCTTGGGTTGTGCGCACTATCTGAGGGCCCATCCCGGATGCTGCCCGGTTGCTCTGGATTTTAGCGGCTAAAATAAATCAATAATGAGGCGATAACCATTTATATACCTAACTCGTGTCATCGTAAAAAAAATGCCAAAAATTATTGCTTTAATGTTTCAAAATTGACTAAAACATTCTAAAATTAGCCTTAAAGATAATCTGATATATATAGTCAGTACGATGTAATTAAAGTTGCACGATTAAGCATTAATTTTGAAAACAAGGTCTGAATAGTTAAGTTGTATAAATGTTTTCAGTATACGGTTTTAAGAGAGTAAAATAACTATACCTTAGAGTTTATAAATAACAATATTTTAGAAACATTTTAATCGTTTAAGGAAAGTGCAAAGATGTAATTAATAATATTATTATTCTACTATGCACTTACTGTTAATAATATCTTTGGCAGATTTTTAAAGCTATAGTTAATAATTAATATTTAGCACATTGTATAAATCAAGTGAAATGTATGTATTTGAACTTTTTTAATTTAATAGGCAACAATTAAGATTTCACAAAAGAAGTAACTAGAAAGTTAACAACTTTGCTTGAATAAATATATACGTACAATGTAGTCGAAATAATAAATAATAGTACGTATTATAATTATGAATAAAATCCTAGATATATAATAACGAATATAATTTAACAAAAAAGTACTTCAATCCCAGAAATGATGGAAAAATGACCTAACTATTGTATACATAATATTATTTAGTTTTAATAACAAATTACAAAAGAAGGTATAACGCACACATCTGACTATAAACCCCACTTGCACTGGGCTGAGAATAATGACCGTAACTATCACCCGCACCCCCACCACCGGTAAAAAAATCAGAGGTGGCTGCAAAGGAGGATCTATTATACAGTCCCTGTGGTCGTTGCACACTATGCCGCTGGCCGAGGTCAGAGTGACCAGTTCCATGACCCACAGATGTGGAAACCGAATTGTTGTAGTGGGGCAAGCCTGAGCTTGAACCATGACTCCCCACAGACAGAGGCACGCCTCTATTTACCACCGACGAGTAGCCAGCATAACTAGCAGCCGAGGTTTGGCCGGACTGGGGTATAGGATGGGGATACTGGGGTGCAGTACCACGCGATAAGTAGAAACTGTTCGAGTACATTTCTGTTGCCAATTTTTTCGATATAATCTTGTCTCAAATGTACTTCAAATCAATCAATCGATACCACGATGGATGACAGGCAATACGCCAATAATAGACGATCACGTTGTGATAATATTCCGTTGGGTACAGTTACTCCCCCCCCCCCTCTCCCCTGCTTTCCCTACCTGATTACAGACAGGGATACAACTGATCAGATGCGTTAAGTCCAAATTACATTGCACACGCGACAAAATGAACGAGAACTTGTACGCACGCTACTCAGAGAGAGAGAATAAATGCTTAGATAAACGAGAGATGAATCTTCGAAGATGATGAACTTAACGAGACTAGAGCACTGAAGTTTCAAACACCGAACAACCAAATTCTGTCAGCTGATATGGATGGAGTTCAGACGGTAATTCAGAGCAGTTGATAGAAAAAGGGCAGAAGCAAGTTAATAACGCTATAGACGTGCAATCGAGAGAAAAATAGCTACAATTGAAATTTGGTCTCGCTTCCTTTTATGCTAAAATAATAGAACGAAATATAATTCGTTAGTGAATCATACTAACCAATCAGAAACGGCAATCCATATAATCGTACCCACAGTTTAATTCTCAATATTAAAAAAATTAAATAGTTCATAGAAATAGTTATAAATATGCCAACAATGTGTAACTCGCATTGCCAGGGTTATACCCTTTGAATGTAAATAGTCTATGTGTAGTTTAATATTCTATTATAATATTATCAGTAATAATTATGCTACAGTATAAATTTAAAAATTAAAAACCACAGAAAATACTAATGTGACATATTGTAGGTTTAAAAAATTACTATGCATACTAATAATATGTGCAAACACACCTTTTCAGAACCTCGCATCTAATAATTGTAATTAGGTTATAATATAATAATAAACAATTATATCTAACCCTCGGTTTAAACAAAATAATTACTTAAATCGAAAAGGTGTTAGACTACGACACAAAAATAATGTTTAAAATATGTATTACTGGAATATGTGTCAGTAGTACCACAACAATATACGTAAAATAGAAAAAGCTATTAAAATAACGTATGATGGTGTATATTTTGTTAAGGTACATAACTACTAATGTGTAATATTATTTTGATGCTTTAAAACTGGATGTTAAATTTATTTATACATGAATAAATAAATAAATCCATACACAATTCAGATGGACCAACTATATGCATATATAAATATCTATGAATGTGTGCATAAATATAACTAAAATTGCTTTTAATGCATCGTTATAATATACCTACTTTTAAAATGATTATATATATTTAAATTATCAATATAATTCAAAAAGAGAGAGATTATATAACAACATTACTTCCTTTTTTCTAGCTTATAGTCTGAAAGAAACTTAATTAAAGTAATTAAGACAAATAAACAACTAGTATACAAGAGCTTCAAAATATAGGCTTATGTGAAATAACACAATTACATAATCAATTTGTTTTAAAAATATAAAATAAATAATCAATATTATTTTATGCAAAAATATTGCATTTCAAAAATATAATAGACTTACTCTATGTATTAAACAAAAAATCTAAAGTTGACAAAATAAAAAATATTTAAAATTTCAATGTTAATCGTTTGAAAAAAAATTAGTATCAATTGCAGCTTATTATCAAGTTTAATAAGATAGCCAAATATAAATATTATTAGTAACAATAACCTACCCTTATCCAATATATCCTTCAAGTAATTCATGTAAGTCGTCTGAAAGAAGTAATACAACAAAATAAAATAGTGAGGAAGAAAAATAAGTTTCCAATACAAATTATACTTAATATATATTATACATAAATATTGAGTGAATTATTTAAGAGCAAATTTATGTTTAGTAAAAAATATTTATTTCACAAATAGTACCATTTGCCAAAACATAACTTACAAAATTTCCATTTGAACGTTGATACATAAGCTCCTCCAGTTCGCTAGGTGATTTCTGTAGTGGAATGTTATATTCTTGTCTGAAAAGATAAATACATATAACGTGATTAAGAAAAAAACAATAAAATATTGTTATAAAATGCATACACTGTATTCACAAAAATTCTAATTACTTAATGCTGTTTGTAATTAGCTGTCAACTGTTAAATTAAAATGTGTAAAAACTAGGAGCCATTATCTCTATCTTAGAGAGAAAACCCAAATGTTAGACAAAGACACCACTTGCATAAAAAGTTTACAATATAATCAGAGCTATATTTGAAACTGTCATTGACTAGTGCAATTCTAATGTATGCTTAGGTCGCTAATATGGAGTTTTAGAGAATATGTATTGTTATGTTTTACTGATATTGTCCAAAAAAATATTATTCTGTGGATCTGTATGCAATTCCTCCATGCAATACGAATCTTTTCCTGTTTCCTTTACCAAGACACTGCCAATATAGGGGAGTGATGAAATGTGGCATCATTTAAAAAATTGAAAATATGTGGATAGTGCATACTCAAAAGTTGGGCATCTTAAGCATACAAACCCAAAGCAACTCCTACAGTTCTAGATTCTCAACGGTAAAAGCAGCTGCAGATACCACTAAAACTCATTCAGCCAGTAGATTGAAGCAAGTTTCAACTCGACTGGGGGTGAAAAACTGGAACCAAAGTTTTTGGCTAGATCCAAGCAAGTTAGTTTTTTTTTAATGTGGGTTAAAAACTAGGGCCCAGATTTTTTGGTGAGATCAAAGCAAGTCAAGTTGGGTTTTCAAGACTAGGCAGGGGACATGGTTTTATATATTTTGCAATATTAGTGTTGTACACACTCTTAGCTACTCGGATATATCTTTAATTACTGTTTTAGTCGTAATAAGCACAAACAAAAACTAATTACATTTTTAATTAAAAAAATATAAATTAGTTAATAAAAACTTTGGGAAAGGTTTTTTTCCCCAGATTTCGACTATGCATGATAATTAATAATTCCATTTCAGTTTGCATTATTTTAAGTATAGCTCTAACAAAAGGTCTATTTAATAATGGCTCTACCTTACACCACCCATTTACAGTTGCCTGTCAGATTGGACACATGCTTTTAAGAGTGAGACCTGTGCAGGGTGGAAGCTGTCAAAAGAACAACTTACAGTCATGGTTACTGCCAGTATGATGAGTGACAAACTACCTCTTCTTGTCATTGGAAAGTCTGCCAATCCCTGCTGTTCTAAAGGCATCAAAAGTATTTCTGTCAACTACTGATGCAACAAAAAGGCCTGGATGACTGGGAAAATATTTCAGCAATATGTAAAAGAAATCGATGTCAAGATGCAGAAAGAGAAACATAAAATAGCACTACTATTGGATAATTGCACGGCTCACCTAGAGGTACAACAGGGCTTGCTTTTTGCTTAAAAAAGCATGGCACAGTGTGACTGGTAAGTTAAATGTGCAGGCGCAGTTCCAGGGTTTCCGGAACCCCTCCCCGCAAAATATTTGGATTAAAAAAAATGAATATTGTCAAAAATGGAATAAAAACAAATACCCAAAGGGGGTAGGGGTAGATATAATGTACCTTTCTATAAAAATAAGTGCCCTCAAATATATAAACTGCCCTCATTCTACACATAAATAAAATATCCCTAAATATACCTATCATCATTATTAGTTTAATAAGCTGTTATAATTTATAGTTGTATTTCCAGGTTGTAACCTTGCGGTATATCACGAAAGACACTTTTCATTGTTATTTTGATAACTATTTCAATGGTAGACAGATAGGTAAGTAATGTTGACAACATGGTGACGTTGCTAATTTGTGTGTGAGTCATCAACCAATCAGAACATTCTATTTAGTGTAATTGACCTACTAAACTTGTCTATATGCTTGTAGGTACTTGCTAGTATCGACTAGGGACTTTGAGAAGTTACTTTTTATACATGGTTAAACTCAATCTGATGCACAATATAAAGATGTAAGTTTATTTTTTTATTTTTCTCTACCTGATTTATTTTTTTAATTATTAAAAGTTGCAGTAGGTACTATAAAATGTATAAATCTATGCTTATATTGTTATAAGAATTCTAATAGTAATAATGTATTTATCTGTTTTCTAAATGACATAAAAGGTTAGATAGTCAAGTAGAAATCTAATTATTCTTAAAAATAGCTATATTAGGAATCAAATGGTTAAAGTCATTACTTTCTATCCTTAATATTAACGGATATATAAACATTTGAAAATATTTAAACTTTGCCACTTATAAATACATAACAAAATTTAATAATGACAAACTTTGTCATTTTTAGAATATCTAGTGAAGCCATGAGAAAATGAAAAAGGAAGCAAAAAGAAGTTGATCAATTGTTTCTTATTGGTAAATAACTAATTATAAATTTCATTGTTTGATCTATTGAATTTTTTATGAGTTATGAGCTATATATTGTATATACCAGATAGGGTAATCGTAATATGTTGTATTTAATGTGTAGTACAACTGCATCTGAAGTTGTTTTTTTCAAGAATAATTTGTTTAAATCGATAGTAATGATACATTTATTAGCTAATGGTATATATGCTTATTTTGTTTGTTGTATTGAGAGAAGTAAGATATTTGGGGATGTGAAAAGAGTTATTCTGAAAATAAATGTGGTAGGTACTTGGGAGAAGGAGCATACACAACTGGAAGATATGCAAACAGCACTGGCTATCTAGTAAAATATATATAATTAGTTAAATATAAATTGTATAACATATCAAATTATTTAATTTCAGGACTTTAATCAACAGTCAATCAATGGAACCCTCCGGCACTACACCAACAAAACCCTCCGGCACTACACCAATTGAACCCACCTGTGCTTCTCAAGGTTTACCGTTTACCACTATAACTATGGACTTCTCTGACATTGGTATTGTTCTATCTCACAAACGTCCAAATGAGTTGAGTGATGATGAGAAATATTGTCTTTACACAAATGCATTTGTCCCAGATCTCAATTTTAAATTCCCTCCTAAACTTGAACATGGTAAACAGCGGTTTTTAGAAAAAGTGGATAGACGCCTATGACTGGCTTGTGTACTCGAAATCAATGAACGGAGGTTTCTGTAAACATTGTACATGTTTTGGTGAATCGAATCTAGGAATTTTGAGCTCTAAACCACTTATAAACTTCACAAAAACATCCGATATTCTCAAAGATCATAACACCAAGAGCAGTCATCTTACTTCTAGTATTCAGGCTCAAGATTTTGTCCAAATAATGAAAGGCAAAACCATGAGCATCTCCAACAAGATTGATGAGCAGAAGATCACGATATCAAGCACAACAGAAATTTTATCTTCAATTATCAAGACTATAGAATTTTGCAGATGCCAAGGAATAGCACAATGAGATCATTGAGATGCAGCGAGTAAATGTTCAAGTCAACAAGATACAAATGGTGGAAATTTTTGGGCCTTAATACATTTCCCAGCTGAAGCTGGTGATCATGTATTATCTGACCATTTTGAAACTGCCAATAAGAATGCTCTGTATACAAGTTACAACATTCAAAATCAATTAATTGAAATTCTAGGAGATCAAATTCGTGAAAATATTTTGAAAGGAGTTTGAAAAAGTGGCGTGTTTAGCATTATGGCTGATGAAGTCACAGATTGTAGCAACAAAGAACAACTTTGTTTGGTTTTG
>JAYRBW010061168.1:0-10466 GCA_036023295.1 Invenusta paracnida | reverse complement strand
TTGCTTCGAAATCCGAAAGTTAACCGATCCGTAACCAGCCGATAACCATTGGAGTTAACCCAACCGCTACTTTGAAAATGTCAATATTTCAGTAACTTCACTAAAGCTTAAACGCTAAACATTTTTTTATAATAAAAAGCAAAATTACTTGAATTGGTCTTTTTGAAAGGGATATTTCTTGTTTACGGTATTCATAAATATTTATATATTTATTTACTATATATTTAGTAGTAGGTACTTTTCAGGTTAGGCAATATAGAAACATTGAAACAACACATTATTACATGAAATTTATAAAAGGGATTTCTGTATATTTTATGTAAGCACTTTATTATACAAATATGAAATTCTACGTATACAAATGTGTAACAAGTATTTTGAAAACTATGCGTAAACTTACTTGAACGTAGATTTGGTTTAGATTGTGGTTGTTCTTTTTCTAAACAATTTAATATTGCAAATTAGTATTACACTCATTTCTAAAAATTTAAGCAGCTTTTCTATAAACAAATATTTTATTTTTCATATTAGAAATAAAGAGGAGTGTTATATCGACTATCCGTAATATTTAAATGTATGAGGATAATATAACATTACATACAGTATATAAAAAAAAAAAAATAAGCATGAGATATTTACAAAGAGTTACTAAAATTAATTGAAGTAGATTGTTTGTGCTATATTGAAAATCAAATGATCAAAAATGTTCTATTATTTTATAGTTAACGTAAAACAAATACCTAATAATATGAATGCCGACAATAAAATGACATGTACCTTTACTACTTGACTTCTTTGAAATTGGAGACATGGCTGAAATATATGTAGATTAGGAATTTCGTAATACGTATAACTAATATATGTTAATCATATAGCTGGGTTAGTAAAAAAATAACCATTATACTGTCATACTGTATAATAAAAAGTTAACATGGTTAATAGTTAAACACTCAGATAGTTATGCATTTGTAAAGTTCTTATAATAAAACGAATAATTTTGCGTTAACTGAAAGAAGGTGTTAAAACTGTTCACAAATGCCCGCTTATAGCAATGTTTATTTTTAACTTTTTAAACATACTCTACAATTATTTACTTACTTTTTGAGAATTGAAACTAAATTATCTTATTCTCTTTTTAATAAGAATGTAATTCTAATGATATCATAAATCATAATTCTATAAAGCGCATTTGATTGAAATGTCTCAAAGAAACGTCGCAAAGTTTCACAAAAAAAAATTATCGATATGTCTTCTAAAAATGAAACACAATAACACAATGACAACTGATTTCCAATAATATATGTAACTATAAAGTTCTATAAAATTAATGAAATACTTCACTGGTTTCATTTGAGTCATGCATTTCATACAAAAAACTACGTAAAGCAATAAGTAATTATATTAGTACATTTCTGAAACATTTTTAAATTATAAAAGTAAACAAAAAATATTAGTAAAAAGTGAAATATATTCAACTATACCTCTTTCAGTTCCTTTATCACTTTGATTTGGAGTTTTTGGTTTTGCTAAAATAGTGCGTAAAGCAGTATTATTACGCTTTGTACAAAAATTAAAGTATTGCTTAAACGTATTACAATATATATCACAATAAACGTAATACTTTCAAAATTGCTACTACTATAGCATTTCATAGTTGTATATTCATACACTATTAATAATTATTAGTACATATACGATATAAATACGATAGACTTGTTCAGATTTTATCGTGTCTAACCACCGCTATCAGGAACAAATATATAAATAATCATTATAGACAGTACAAACATTGATTCAATACGACATTCGATTTGCGAGACTCGAACCACCGACCTACGGGTTTGTAGGCCAACTGTATACAGCTGGGTTGCGGTACACTCGTATTGAGATAACGTCACTTTTAATTGAAACATTTCATTAGATGTATATATAGCAGCCCAGCTGTATACTCAACAGTATAAGAATGCTTGCAGACAACTACAATTTACAACTCAGTAGGTAACGCACTGGCCTACAAACCCGAAGGTCGGTGGTTCGAGTCTCGCAACGTATACTCCTGGTTGTAGTATAGTGTTAGCGCTGTCGTATTGAATCAATCATTGGACTGGTTTAAAAATGTTTGTAGAGTCTATAATGATTATTTATATATTTGTTCCTGGTAGCGGTGGTTAGACACGATAAAATCTGAACAAGTCTATCGTATTTATATATATATATAACAGGGGCGGTCACATTCTCTCTAATGACATATACGATAGTTTCAACTATGTTTCATAATATGATTGCGCGTTAAAAAATGTTTAAAACATATGTAGGTGCCCAGAGCAACAAACATATTATTTGAAACAAAATAGATTGTACTTTTTTTCTTTATTAAAAATAACATTGGTATATTTTGATAGGATTATTTTTTTGTAATTTATCTGTTAACACAATTATGCTCGACTGACTTGCTTTCACTGTTGGACGGGGACTAGGAACATCATCGGCTGAAAGAGTAAAATATATTACCAGATAATGCAGTTATGAGAGTTATTTGTGTGTTAGGCGTAACAATAGAAATACTTTACAATCGTTATGAATAGGAAACGGTCACTGATTCAGAAATAATATTATATTTATAATTATAATTACAGACAGGAATGTGTTAGATGAAATACAAGCTAAACCCAGGAGTAAGTAGTCCGGCTTTGAACCGGTATAATCTCTGGATTGAGACCAATTTAATTGGTCTGTGTGTATCATCAAACTGTAACATCAAACATATATTACTATGGTTGTTCCCAAAGTAGTATCGGGAGTTTGAGCTGCAGAAGTTTATTAACTGATAGTATTACTTGGAATCCTGTGAGTCGAACACGACAGGGAAAGATTAAATAAGCTTTACCACGCTAAACTTTTAAGGGGCGATGGTCCAATGGATAACACGCCTGCTTCTCAGTCCAAGAGCTCCTCGATTGCATGTTCAAATCCGGACTACTTAATCCTGGGGTTTAGTTGGTATTAACTTGTAACACACTCATGTCTGTAATTGTAATTATTATTACTTTACAATAGGTTAAATCAAATTTGCAAGTTGATGTTTAAATTTGAAGATAATCCCTTTTACAAATAGCTAATGCAGTTGTGCTAAAATTACTGAGTTATACATTAATGCAATTTCTGATCAAATTGGAAATATACCGAATATACCGAAAAAACTTATTTGTGTATGTTAACTTACCACTCGTAATAATAATAAATTTAAAAAATATGTTATGTATTTTATGTAATACGTCATATAAATTACTGAATACTAACAATTTGAATCAAAACTCAATGTTTGTGTAATCGGAGTTTAATTTATAATTTATGTATGTCAATTATATAAATATAACGTTTAAATCAGTACAATTATAAATAATATATTTTACATGAAGAATACACAAATTTCTCTATTTGTTACAAAATCCACTATATATAGAAAAATAAAGAATAAAATGAAACATTGTGCAGCTAAATAATTCACAATTCTTCAAGAATAATTAGATTCAAAATTATTATTATATGGATCAACTTTAAAATATAATGTCTAAAATTAGAA
This sequence comes from Invenusta paracnida, assembly GCA_036023295.1. Classification (NCBI taxonomy): domain Eukaryota; kingdom Metazoa; phylum Platyhelminthes; order Proseriata; family Coelogynoporidae; genus Invenusta; species Invenusta paracnida. The sequence continues at coordinate 6,883 of JAYRBW010061168.1, read as the reverse complement.
TTGATAATATTACTAAAAACGCACATGCATGTAAAATCATTAATTTACTAAGAATATAATATATAGATTCAAATTTCCTTGCTATTTATACATGTATTTGTACATAGATATTGATTTATTTGATTATCTGTCTTCCCTGTATAATTTTAACAATTATTCGAAATCTAGTTTTGTGTATATCAGAAATTTAATTATGTCAGTCTAAACTATTGGCTAACGGTAGTAATAATATTTTGTAAACTATTGGCCATCCCGTTTCTATTGTTTTTACCACCAATCATCTTTAAAAGTATCCTTTTCAGTAGTATAATTGTGACTATCTGGTATGATTTGATCCTTACAGAAAGTTTCGGAACGGTTCAGCAGAAACAAAATGCATTTTCACGATATTATATCAAAACAGTACAAATATATCAATTAGGCATAGGCTATTAGTAGCAAACATTATGTACCAGTAGCGTTTCTGTAAAACATGTCATCATTTACCTTTGCTAATTGGCCTTCCTGGTAATGCAACCTGTTTAACAGCTGCAACTTTCTTACCTAAATATTTAGATTAAAAAATATCAATTAATACTCATATTATCGCAATAATCATTTTCATATTTCGAATATTTGTTAACAAAATTTGTTCCCATAATATTTAGAAGTCTACATTTTTAAAGGTAAATATACAAAATTCATAAATTCACAATTGAGAAGAATTGAGATCAAATCCTAATAAAAATTACTTAATGTGTTTTTATATTTATGTACTTTGCTTGTGTATACTTGTATTTACTGTAATATAATTAATGTTTATACTTCTTTTTAATAATATATGTACATTCAGTTAAATTTATTTGAAAATTATACTTTTTATACAGTAGATATATACTAATATAAATTGTTAGTGTATTTCAATAAAACAAAATAGGAATAATCAGTACATATAAGTATACAGAATAATAGAAAATTAAATAATTGAATTATTATAACACGAGTAAGCATCTTATAAGCAACTTAATTTAAGAAAAATACACCGGTCAATTATTTATCCTAAATTAATTTATCCATTATTGTAGATAATTCTGAAAATATGTCAGTAGGTAGTTTACGTACCATCATAATTTGGTGGTGGTGTTTTACTCCGAATATCTGCAGCATAAAAACGTGCATATTTATGTATACTCAAATAAAATATACCGAATATATTTATAAGCGAGAAGTACGTGATAATTACTCTATGTACGTAATACTGTGATATATACCTTTAGCTTTTGAAACAGTTGGTTGAGATTTAACTGATCTGTCTGAAAATACGGAATATATTATATTTTACATATTAATCTATACACATTTTAATATTGTTCAAATAGTCATTTAAATTGATTGATACCGTTTCATCGTCATATACTTACGTATAACATACCCTTGTTAAAATCAACTTATATTACACTTACATCCATTTATTTTAAAGTTATTGCTGATTAAAAATATAAGGATATGAGAGTATCTTACGTTGGTCACTGTCTGAAATGAAACAATCAACACATATTAAATATTCAAAACGCATAAAGGTAATAAATATGTACATAGTTGTACTCTTATTTTCCTATATAAGTAATATTATTTATGTGAGTCTTAAAATCATTAAGCTGTATATAGTTAGTACATAAATATAATGTACTATGTAAAATATTTATAAATAGTAAAACAATATGCATTAAAGATATATAAGATATGTTCTCCATATTAAAATAATTTGCAAAGCCAAATACCGGTTAAAGATGCCATGATACTTGCAGTAGGTATTTATAATGGTATGTTTGATAAAATCGAATGCACCCTAACTAACTTTGATAAATATGTACATATTATATACATTTTCAATAATACCTTGACTTTTGGACCTTCCTGCAAAGACTCCATTCGTTTGTCGCCCATCTGAAAGTAAACAGATTGGCCCAAGGGATATTAATACAATTAATCGATATCTAAATATAGTTTGAATCGTAGAGTAGGAATGACAAGACTGGTCACTGTTAGTTTAGCTGTTGAAAGTTTCGCGTTTTATTCCTTATTTAACACTTTAAAAAATCACTAAATTCATAATTGTTTTGCTAGACACCTCATTAAAATTAGTGTAACTTTTTTGTGCATTTAGTTTATCTGAATAGCCATATATACAGAACAGAATTTATCAAAGTTAAACATTTTACTTAGTTAACTATCTCCGTTCAAAATTAGCATATTATAACCAACAAAATTCACACATATTATAACGAAATGGTTTGAGTGACAGGTCTTTACTTTGTTAAAATAATTTTGAAGGATATTTGATGCAAATATAATTGCTCTGTATTATAATTATAATCATTATAATCAAAAATTGACGTTATACAGTGTGACCAACAAAATAGAAAAAAATATAACACATTTTCTTTATTTTGAACATTTGTATAACATATATTATTTAATATATATATATATATATATATATGTGTGTGTATATATATTAATTGCATATAATACATAATATTAATACTATTAAAAAATTAAAGTTTAAACAATAGCGCACTTACCTGTCGAGCCTGTTGAGCCTGCTCGTTTAAGAGCTGATTGAAATATATAAATATAAAAATAAAGTATATTACATGATACTTGCAAAATGATATTGTAAAATATTATTAATATTGTTTTAAGCTAAAAATACATATATTATGTGGTATGTTTTTGGTTTTATTTATACATTATACCATGAAACGTTAGAATGTGTTTTTCACCCTTATTGATTAACTGTAAACTTCCTATTTTAAATATTTAAATATCTATGCTTATTGTTCTTAGTGAATCTTCAAAAGTTTGACCTATTAAATGACAGTAATATTAGTAAAGACTCAAAAATATCAATACTGAAACTAATAGTGTAGAAAGTAACACTAACAATCAAAATATAATAAGAATACTATGACTTACGGCTTTTGCTATCTAAAATAGTAAAATACATTAATAGTATTAGGTATATCTGCAAAAATATCTATTAAATTCATATTAAGAACATAAAATAGAAATCTTCAAAGAAATGTTACTGCAAATATTGTTCAAATTCATATAATACATGTATAATATGTCATCAATCACCACTTTAAACGCACAATACATAAATAATGCTAAAATTTGTATTTTGGAAAACGTCATTAAAGCTTACATATATTGCTCACTATTAATTAAAAAATAAATAGAATATAATTATATTTTTGAAACTTTTATTAAGTAGGTCGTCTACTTTTATTAATAATATGATTGACCGTACTTGTAATACTCAATATGACTTATTGTAGATTAAAAAAATACACTGTAAATTATGAAAATTGGAGACATTTTTCCCTAAAACGAAACTTTAGTTTTATGTTAATGATTACTTATATGCTTATATTTACTTATATAAACGTGATGACGTAAGCACTTACGTTGACTCCTCAAATTTGCTGAGAGAGGTTTTGGGGGAGCTAAAAAGAAAAGGTTATTTTGTAAGCAGATAATATTATATACAACTAATCATAATATTGCTTTATTACAAAGTTTAGAATCTGATAAATAGGTATTGGATCTTAAATATAAAATGACATGTTAGTTACATTTAATTGTCAGTATAGCAACTACTGTAAACAAAATATTAATATCAAACATACTGGACTGATGGCCACTTCCGCTATCTAAAATTTGTTTTAGAAAAAATCGGAAAATATTTCAAAAAGAACAATGTAAGAGTCTACTTATAGAATATGTGAATGTAGTGGAAGGTTATAATGACATATTTTACATAGTTATGTTTTACTTAAAATGCTTTACATGATGATTTTTATGAATATTTAAAGCATTATACTAGGAGTTATAAGATACTCTTTAAGTAAACTTTAAAATACTACTAAAGAATAAAGTGTTAAAGTATTAAAATAATCCTTTTAAACTAGAAACAAGTATTTTACAAAATTATGTAAATACTGTCACTGTGACGGAACTTAATGACCAACTTAACAAATAGAAGATAATTTCAAATAGATATATTAAGATATGTTTAAAAAGATGATAATTTTCTTCTAGATATAAAGAACGAAAGTAGTGTGTACACATACCTTTGGAAGTAACTTTTCCGACTGTAGTTGAAGTAGCTTTCTTCGCAGCCGACGATCTCTCTTCTTTTGAAGAGGGGGACTTACTCAGTGCTCTTGAGTCAGATTTCTTTGGTCCAGATTCCGTCCGAGATGGTGCTTTTAGTAAACGAGGAAGAAAGGTTAAACATAAATATTATTAATAAAATATTAAATAAATATTATTAATAATTTAATTGACACAAACTAACATTTTTGTGTATAAATCGATGGTTAACAAGATGGAAATTAATTTATATTATAATTATACAACAGGGGCGTAGCCAGAAATTCGTGACGGAGGGGTCAGGATTTATAGGGGCCCAGGTCCATAACTATAATCCTAGGGGGGCCAATTTAAATAATAACTTGTATATAATGTATATATTTATAGTAATAATTTCGTTTTTTATGTTAGAATTATTAATTTATCAATAATATATTATTGTATATATTAGGTACTACATCTCGGAACTCTAAATATTCTTATAATAGGTATATTCCCAATTGCAATATAAGAACATTTTATAAAAATACATGGAATAGTTTTTGTTATAATCAACGATATGTTGACTTTTTTTATTTGTTCTATCTTTTACATATACGTATTGACCTGCTTATGTTAAATTGAAATTGAGTTTTCATTCCACTTGTCAGGAGTTCTGTGGTACTATATATTATGTACATAAATGATTAGAAATTATGATCATTAGGTGCTACATTTTTATTTTCAAAACAAAATACATTTGATAATATGGGTTAGAGTTTATTATAATGTATGTATATTAATATGTAGGTTTCATTTCAATATGATCTTGATAAATTAAAAATAAAATAAGACAAAATATCAACAAAAAGATGGATATAATAAATCAATTTTCGACTAAGTCTTTAACGAATTTATACAAAATAATATGAAAAATGAAACAAAGTTATATACAAAACATTATTTTTTAAATGGACATATATATTTACTTAAAATAATCAAGATAAATGAAAAAAAATTAAATACAATATCTAATGTTGATAGAAGGATTGTATTGTTTAATATAATATTTGTTGAAGGTTTCCTATCTAAAGTGTCTCTAAAACCAGATGCAAGAATTATAAAATTGTAATACTATATGTATGTATATATACACAGATATTATTGTAGATATACGTTTACATATATATTATATAGATATACCTTACCTATAATGTTTATGGTTTAAAATTCAAATAACAATTGTACAAACTGTAAACGAGATATATTTTATCATTGCATAATAGTTAATGATAGAGTCATATGATAGAGGAATGTTCTTATGAATTGCCATTAATGCAAGCCCAGTTAGTCGCTGTTTTCCCATTGTAGACTGTAGATATGTTTGGAGTAACCTCAAAGCATTAAATGAACGCTCGGCAGTTGCATTTGAAACCGGAATTGTGGAAAATAGTTATAATAAGATGGAAATGTTAGGATATAGTTCTTTATCAGTCACTGATAGAGTATCTAATAATGTAGACGGATACATTTCTTTAGGAATAGCTTTCCATTTTCTCTGCCATCTTTCATATTCAGCTTTACATGCATCCATACCATCAAGCATATAATCTGAATACAATTCAATAGAATTGATGATAGTTGAAAATGGTGTGTCAATGCAGGTAGTTGTAATTTATTTTCATTGCAAGTTGACATTGTTGACTAAACTGCTCATCTAGCTCCGACATTATTCTATCTAAGTAGGGGTACCAGAGGACAACTTTATAATATTATTTTGCAATTGCAGCAAGAGTAGCTTCGATGTTGTTGTCTTCCAGCGAGGCGTGATTTTGGAATAGATATATGAGTGGAACCTTCAACCTTCTGATATAATTGTTCAGCATCATGAAAAATATTGTTGAATTCAATATCTCCTTTATCACTGCACCAGGAATACAAAATATTTTTGACACTATGTATTTCTTGGATGGCATTACATATGTATGTATGTCCAAGTTCTTCTTTTGTAACACAACTGAAAGATTTTTTGTCAGACCCAATACCCTTTTCATTACCATAGAAGTAATGATAAAGAGAATACTGCAATATACTTTCAGACAATGCGTGATTGGAATGACCTTTCTTTTGCGCCCGGCTATATAAAATTTCTGACAAGAATTCCCTTAACTTCTGTGACGACAGCATAGAAATAGATCAATAAAAACTAGAAGGGAAATTGTCCCTCTCAGTAATGTCGACACATGGCACCTAACGATTTAAATAAGTTATAACATAAATTGTTGTGTTTTGCAATGCCGCACATAACATTCTTATAAGTAAACTTAATGCAGGAGTATTGATTGCTTCGAAACGTCTATTTAACAGCGCTACATAGCTTGGTATAGGCGAGATGCAAGGGGAATTCTAAAATTAGAAATACTACCTGATCCAAGCATATCTCATCAAGACATTATCGAGACTTTACCCATAAAATGTTCTACAAATTCTAGCAGTGAAAGCAGTTTTCAATAGCTGCCCAAATAACCGAACAATCGCGAGTTTTAGGAGACCTTTCCTATCTATCAATTGTTAAAAAGAGGCCTTTTTGCCCCGAGTAAGAGTTCTCGGTGGTGCCACGATTTAAACAAAATTTCCGTTTTAGTTGTTTATTTATTTCTATGGACGAAGCATATCTGATATAATACACAATTATATTATGTAATTTTATAATTACTTTTAGACATAACATAGAGATATTTAGTTATATTTATGTTATAAATAT
>JAYRBW010061167.1:0-10466 GCA_036023295.1 Invenusta paracnida | reverse complement strand
TTTTCAATAGCTGCCCGAATAACCGAGCTATCGCGAGTTTTAGGAGACCTTTCCTATCTATCAAATGTTAAAAAGAGATATTTTGCCCTCTGAAGCAGTTCTTGTTGGTGCCGCATTTTATACAAAATTTCCTTTTTAAAGATTTATATATATTTTTATGGTAATTACTCTATGGTATCGATGTTTAAACCGTGATACCAGGTTAATTCATGCTATTGAATTAACTGTGGCTTTTAATTTGTCTGAAATGACATTTTCAAAAGGTATTGATCCATAAATAATGTGAAGAGGTCTAGTTTTAAAAGGGCACTTATTGTAAAACGAAATTAATATGTAATAATCCAAAAGAAATATTTTTTGCATACCTAGTGATTGACTAGTTAGCATTCCATATAAAAGAAGAAAAAATGTTGTCAAATTGTAAACAGCTGCTCTGAAATTTCATTTAATTCCTATAAAAGACACAGTAGGCATACAGTCGCAGTTTTATTGGTGCGATATGTTCAGCTATAACAGATAATATTTTAACGTAATATACATAAAACATTTGTTAATTTTATAATCACTATATATACATATACATGCAATAGATGCCCAAAAACATACACCACTGTTTATTATACTTATGTGAAAGGTACGGTTCCAATAGTAACTTATACATTGACCTCTCTGTTGGATCATCTATTGTCACCGTATCGTGTATAGAATTTCAAAAAGTGGAAAATATATCTGATTTATTGGCATATTATTTTTGTCTTAAATGCCATGTCTTCGATTAAATTCCTTGACACTTATTGCACCACACCAAAACAGAATAATTAGTACTTAAAGCATTTATAATTCGCGAGCAAACGCAGAGTTCGCAGAGTATTTTAATTTAATTTCGATTTCGTTTAACTGTGTTCAATTTTGTACCATTAGACCGAATCTATTTGTAAAATTTTATATAAAAATATAAATAAAGTAATATAAAATCTTATGTTGCGTTTGTCGAGGGTGACATTTATTTAAATGCACCAAATTGTAATACGGTGTTTTATCGATGGCGGTGTATTTAATCGAAGAAATACAGTATATAAAATATACTAAGCATATTATATATTAAAAATATATCCAGGACACTGTGCCAGTCTGTATGTTTCGTATGTTAAAATTCAAATGAGAAATAAACATAGTTACATACTTCTAACACCTAATTGGAAATTTTTATGGCTTAAAAATTACTAAAAAATAGAATTTTACTGGTTTTGAAGTACTTTAGAATAACCTAGATTGTATCATATCATTAGTAAAGTTTACATTTATACAACTATAATTATTAAAAAACATAATTGGGAAGATGTTTAGTAATTATGACCACATAACTCGACAATTAATACCAACAATTTTAGTCCTTTTTAGTGGTTTCAGACCTAATAAGCTAAAATTATTTATACTTTTCCTTCAACTTTTTAGATCAAACGCGTGGGGATAATATAAAAAGATATCTTCAAAAAAGGTTATACACTTGCATATTAAAATTAGTTAAAATTAATTGCATTAATTAAAAATTAGTTATTCATCATAAAAAGTTCTAAACAACATGCCGACATAAAAAGAAAACATTGTATCATTTTCATATCATTATGAAAACGATATTTATAGCAGAATTGAATTTAATATTTAAACAATTAGTAAATATGGCTGTTGTAAGAGTAGAATTTACAATTTAATATGTAGAGAATACGTTTACGAATTTATAGTACATTAGTAATGTTTTAAATAATTTTAATCATATAAGTTAAAAATTCACAAATCTATATGCTAAAAAAATTTATTCAATTAATATTTTTTCATAAACACGTGAGTTGAGCATAATTAACAATAAATTTTTACTTTTAATTAATAAAAAATATTGTGCCAAACTGTATTTTTCATAATTTTGATTGACAAGTTTTATAAGAAAAATGTTCTCTATATTTTATTTCTTATTTTCTTATCATTTTCTTATAAATCATTACCTTACAAATAAGGTTTTAAAATTAACAATACAAATTAATAGTAATAAATGTTGAACCATAGATATGACATTTTAAATATAAATGTATTATGGAAGAAGATTTATTTGACATATTCACGTATTCGGAATTTATTATTAAAGAAAAAAACGTATTAAAGTCTTTGGATACAGATGTGTATTAAATGTATATAATAAAAAGTACAACGTTTCGCCCGTGTGCTTTATTAAATACAACTGATAGTAACTAATAAGTCGTTAAATATATACAAAGTAGTAGTGTGTAATGCAATTTAAAAAATATAATCATATAACTATATAAGAAATGTTGTTCCAAATGTGTTTTATATAGTGATATTGTTTTATCATAAAAGCAAGTTTGACATCTGGTTTCGTATACATATAAGCCCACTGAATGTATTACATTATTTGTTATATCTCAGTTTTGCATAAGTTATATATTATGTATTATATTTATAAACTCTCTACAAACTGCTTTGTAATATTATGATTCATGTATGTATAATGCTATTTGGCCAAATAGCATTATATATTAAATATAATGTAATATATATATATATATAAATATAAATAATAAAAATAAAATTTAAATTATATATTATAGTTATAATCAGCTATTAAATAGCTGATTATAACTACTGCATTATATAAGTAATATTTTCCCTATGAGTTAAGTGAGTCAGTTATGAATCTGAAATAATTTATGTTTTAAATGAGTTGTCAAACATTAATAGCTTTTCCTCTGACTTTGATAGAACTTATACTGTAAGTATATTTTATTGGGTTTCACGGAGGCTGGTATATTTTTATGCATCCACAAAGTCATATTCATAGGAATAATATTCTTATAATTATTGGTAATGTATACATACCAATATATAATCCCTATAGGGACTTCAATAAGAGTAAACAACACACAACAACATTGTAACTGTCAGCTGATGTGATTGTAGAGGCTCATAGAGACAAATGTAAAACTTTCTTGGCACACTTTTTTCGTATAATAATTTTCAGTTACAGTGCAGTAGTTTCAATTACTACGGTCACAATTCAAGTAGTAACAAAGATAAAGGTTTTACAATCACAATTATTACATATATGTATATTTCACATTAACTGATATACAGCGTTACAAAGACGTTTAACGTGAACAATAGTGTATATCATACACAGATGTATTAATTGGAACATTTTTATAAGATAAAAGTGAATATGTTATCTGATATACTAATCTACATTTTTTGTATAAGGAGCAGGATATTTTCATTTATTTATTTTTGAATGCGTGAATAAAAAGATAATAAATAGTAACTATTTATTATTATATATTACATATATATATATATATATAACTTATTTGGGATATTTAAATCAAATTATCTACAATTAATAATAATTCATTCAAATTTATATTATTGTCTTTAACAGTAAAAATATAAAATCTTTGAACTAATAGGATATGCTAATAATATGCATTAAATAGAATTAAAAAAGCTATGCATGATGAAAAATGAATTCTGAAAAGCATATACGTATACACATTTCAAAACTTTCCAAATGAGCGTTGATCACTTCATCTGAAGCATGTTTTAATTTTAGAAAATCTGCGTTTCGTATACATAAGAAAGTTTCTATAGTGTCTTCTAAGATGAGGAGATACAACATCCTCGTCTAGAAACACTTCTTACACATTTAAAAGTTCATTCAAATCATTTTTAAGTCTTGATAAGTTAGACATATCGCACAAACCAAAAACAAAACCCCCAAGTATCATTAAAAGACTGATTTGACATTTACATTTTATTATATATACAAATAATTCTGATAATTGTGTTTATAATAAGATATAGTTATATTTTTCATAATAAATATGGTGTTTATTTCATTAGTAATAAGTCTTGTTTTTAACTCTTCAAAATCTGCACCGATGTTTCAGTAACTCTTTATTAGGTACAAACAATCCATAATTTCAAGATAAATATCGTACATAGTCTCTATTTCTCGGCCAAAGTTTGGATCACATTGGTAGGTAGACAAAACAATCTTATATTCCTCCAACAAAAAGTCATAAAATCCACCACCGAATAATTTGACAATTTCATACGAGCAGCAATATAATATGCTGGTGTAAGTCGCGGTCTTTTTTGGGGTATTCTTGGTTTAAGATTCACTGTCGCTATACAGTTTGTACACAGCTAGTGGATTCGGCTTTCCAGGAACTTGGTGTTGCAAAACGGTTACCAGCATCCACATATTCAAGTGGACAATTCGAACCTAATGACGATGTTTTTTTATGGAGATACAGCGGACGGCAATTACTTTTCATGTGGGAAGTAGAACCATGCACTATATTCTTCAGTATGATTTTTGTAACGGTTTTTCTTTATTTATTTCTCCCCCATTGCATTTAAACTCGCTCCAACTTTTTGCATCCCAACTATTTGGTTGTAAACAAAATCAAAATTGTGCACCATATCTATTGATAGATAAACTGATTAAACGACTATGCAAGTTTGCTATGTAGGTCACTACTGATGAACAGAGTGTCCATAAAGTTTCTCCGCACTTGAACATGGCTATATGTGTTATAGGTATTACACAATGTGATTGCAGAACCATTAGATATATTAACATAATAATATGCCGAGTTAATTACTGTGAATAAACCGTACGAACACCCTGTTCAAGCCAGTGGCCAGTTTTATCAAACAGTCGCAATTGTAATTCTCAAAGTTGCGTTCGAGGACACGCAATTGTTTTAATACATTGCTTTCTATTTTTACGTTGTCCGCGGTTGCATTGCGTTCGCCTTGTGACTTCATTTTTGCTAATTGCGATCACAATTGTTTCATGAAACTAAAATAAGTTGCGATTTACGAATGCGATGCGATTTAGAGCTGCGCTGCAATCTTTAAACGGAAATAGCTTGCGATTTGCTATTTGCGATTGCGATTACTTGATGAAACTAACCATTGCATTGTGATATCTATAATTAGTCAGTAAATCAGCAATTTTATTGGAACTTCCGTTTTTGGTTTAATGTATATTATATGAAAAACTTTTATATTGCGTATTTTTTCATTCTATAGAGAAAAATAACCCGTGTTTAATACCTAATTATAGAAAATGTAGATATAGTCCACAGAATAAGAAATAGTACATTTAACGTTAAAATGAAAGTTCAAAATCTTTAAGACTGACTTCAGTATTTTTTAACCTGACAAAAATGGTAGAAATATAATCTGAAAAATTTATCGAAAATTATATTAAAGTCCTGATTATTCAGTTTAAAGCTTCTTCTTATTTTTATGTTATCCAGAAAATCATAACTTCGTATAGCTTAGACAACTAACAAAATCAGTGAAATAAAATTTAATTTTGTTAGTTGTCTAAGCTATACCTATAAGTATAAACTATATACCAAGACGTCATATACATTACATTCAATAAATTTGACATCAAAACAAAACTATCTGGCTTCTATTAAATCAATCTTCACCTATTCCTAATAAAATTATCTTACATTATTATTAACTCCGTTCAAGCATGCCATTTCCTCTTTCCTTTTAAATTGTTTAAAGTGTATTCGAGTTATGTCATTGTTACTCTTCTACACACTACTGTATTATACAAAAAAAAATATTCAAACACAGAAACGGATGCATGATAATGTCTAAACAATTCCATAGTAACAATCGTACATGACATATACAATTTCCAAGGGATTTTTATTTGTAAAGCTCGTTACTGATCAATATCAGTTCTATAGAGACAACTTAAGAAGAACTATATTTACGTTTCCTTTAATTGTCTATATACATATATATTATATTTATAAAATAATAATTTAATATAATTAATCGATTATTAAAGTAGAATTATGAATGTTAAAAAGTGGGTTTTGATGTTTATTCTAGAAATATTAATAAATTCCAATATAGAAAATAACATGTGAAATGTTTTTATCCTTTTTAACTATTCAATATGACAAATATGTGACATTTAAAATGTATCTATGTACACCTGTTTTGTCAGACACATTAATATAATTTTGAGATTTAATGTCTGCAGAATGATCAAATTTCTAACTGTTGAAGTTATAGTTAAATTTGTTTTTAACTGTGCTCTTCGATTCTAAAACAATTTTTATACCATTCATATATTTGTTAAACCAGTAAAGAATTCTGTCTCATTTGATGAATCCCAAAAGTCTCACATGTGCGTGTGTGAATATTTTATATATATAATCTATTTTTCCTAAATACTTATCGACCAAAAGTCTGCCAACGCATAAACAAAAGTATTTATAATCAGTTTACATTGTACACCTTATTTAGTGTACTCAAAACTGCACAAGTGTTTCGTCTGTGAATATAATGAATAATCTGTATCAAATGAAAATAATAGAACTACATTATAAAGAGTTGGTAATAAATTAATAATAATAATATAAATTATTGGTATAAAACTTTAAATAAGCCTAGAATGTATTAAACTCAAATCAATTTCAAAATTATGTTAAAGTTTCCTTTTAGAGCAAATTGAAGGAAATTATAGGAAAAGTTATCTGAGTTATAAACTTGATATAAAATTATTTTGACATATAAATAATGTTTGAATTAACACTTGTAGCCCAATTAATAATATTTTGCTCACCTGTAAACATATATTAGATGAATTGGATATGATATAACTCAAACTGCTTCAATTAACTGCTATAGCCCAATTATACGAGCTTGATGTTGCCATTGTTGCAATTAATTTTTTATGAAGTATAAATTGCCATCATTTATATTAATCACAATATCCATAAATTAGAATATGCAGCATGAAATTCAGCGTAATATGAATATTGTAGGGGTGTCGGCTGCTAGAAGAAGGAGTTAAAATATTTTGTTATAGATAATGCGGCTCTGTCATGTGATGTTTGCCTATTCTAACATGTACTACATCAGTTTGATAAACTACAGAAATCGAATTCAGAAGAATATATTAGATTTATTAATAATATAGGTATATAAAATTTAATGCATTCAGAGATGCTAAGAAAAATTTGTGCAAGTCAATCTTTACATTTTCTAAGATAATTAAAATTATATATCATCGTTTATATATATGTATATGTATGTATCACGTTTAAATATATACAGTAAAATTTATTGAACATACGCTTGACGAAACTTTTCCAAATTTCTATATTTGGACATTTAGATTTATTAAACTGTTAACTTTTTAAAAATATACACTATATGTATTACCTATGTATATATAATATAAATCCTAACATTTGATATATATATATATAGGCTATAGACATACACATACCATATACACACCGCATACAAAATGTTATCAGTTTATTTTTTACAGCTAATGAACAATAATTCCCATTTCTGGAAATAAAGTACTTATCTTATCTTACAGAAACAACAACATATATAATTGAATAAAACAAAAAATATATTTAACTATCACAAATTTTAATTCCCCGACACTACATGGTCACATCAAACGCTGCATTTGGATTCCATTACACCCCACTCTGCTGCCTTAAATCCATATTTGATTGCATAGTTATTACACACAGCGTTTAATTAAATAAATGCCTAGATTTGAGTAGGAACGTCTATATACCTGATATAGGCAAACATGTTTTAGGTTTTATTTATAAATTAAGTCTGCCCTAAATCTGTTAAACCTAAATCTAGTCTGTTCCGTCTGAACTAGACCTAATTATTATAATTTATGTAAAAGTAAACAGGTGTACCTAAATTTACGATTAATACTGTAAAAGTTTGTAAACATTAAGCTATGAACTATCTTGTGAAATTTAGAGTTAGGAAATATTTAAATAGTGTTAATTTTCAGTTGAGAATATAATTTTATTCCTTATAATAGATAAACCATCTCCATGTCTCTCTAAATATTATAATGCATTTATGGGTATTATTTATATGTGGAATATCATTTAAAAATTATCTGTATAATAATAAATATATACTACATAACGTGAATACTAATTTTTTTTTCGTGTAATTCCCAACAGCCGAAATATGTACAACAAATTCTGAAAAATATCAATCGAAATGGAAAACTTGTTAAAACTTATGTACAAAAGTGTAATGTACTTATATTTAGAATTCGTAATAATATGCTGCAATTTCTTAATGTTTACTAAATATAAACATTTTACATACAACCAGAGATACATGTATAATCTTTTTATATAGTATAATTTTAATTATAGATATAATAATAATTATTTTAAAATTTAAATCAAACTAAATTAATTACAACATTATTTGTTTATTAACTGTTTCTGTTCAACTTTCTCTTTTGATAATAATCATGAAGTATAGGAAGGCCTTATACAATTTTTAAAAATAGAGTCAGCTGTTGACTTGGGTAAATTAGGCTGTCATACTTGTCTCATTTATCATATTATATCAATCAAAGGTGTTCACGTGTGTAATGCGTTTCAATGTTAACTTAAAAAAAAACTAGGGACACAGAAAGATATGCTTATACTTTATTAAAAAATATGTATTCGCGGTGAGGAAAGAGGGGAGCTAGATAAGGTGATGAGAGGGGCTGTGGTTATTATAGTGGTTATTATAATATAGCTTAGAGTGCGGAGAAAATACAAAGAACTGCCTATGTACATAATATTGTATACCCTTACTACTATATAATATTAATATACAATATCCATGTATGTACATATAATATAACCACTGTGTTTTCCACTTGTGCCTCTGACCTAAGGTCATTTTGGAGATGTGCAACATAAGTTTTACAACTTATACGAGTTATAAAATTGTTTGCGTTGTACCTCTCCCCTAAATAAAATGTCTTGATTTTGAAAAATATTATAAATCTGTTATACTATTGCATATAAATCATAAGATATGACATTAATAAAAATATTTCTAATAAATTTCCCGAAATAGTTACATTTATCGATTAAAACGGAACATTTAGAAAAAGTGCATTTGAAATTCAAAAATTGTATTGAGAGAGAAATAATTATTTATGATTGTATAAGTTTTAAATTAAATTTTAATTAAAAAAAAGTTTGTCTTGTAATTATATATATATCTTGTATATCCAGGCAAAATTTAGAAACCTTGTTTTTTATCCATTCTATTTGTAAAACAATCTTGATTTAAGTGATTTTCTACATTTAATTTAGTCACCATGTCAATATTATAAATTACAACTTATAAATTTGTGATAAAGACATGCACAAATAGAAATTCAGAAATTAATATCACAGAAATTTGATTTCTAGAAATAAGCCAGTGCTAAAAGTAATTATTAAGATATTCTTAAGATATGACTACAAATTAACGAGATTACATATTTAAGTATAGGTAATCGGATAAATGTTTACAGTTACCCTAAATAAATATTGTTTATACAAATTATTGTATTTCTTTTAAAATATTAACATATATTTTTTTAAATATAAATATAAATATAAATATTATACAATTGTATAGTTTCTATTACGAAGTGGATAATATATAAATCTACATATATATCTTATATAATAAATTAGAGTATAGGTACTTATTTTAATATAGAATGGAATGTTAAAAATTTTTGTTTACTGATAACATAAATATCAATATTATAGGGTTACTAACACTCTATCAAAACAAAATAATTGTGTTCTCTCTTAATTTACTTTATTACACTCGTAATAAAAGAAAAAACAATGAATATATTATTATTTACACAACTATTGCCCGTTAATTGTATTAAATTTATTGCCATATGTTGAAAACATAATAGCTCTCAATAAATTGACAGCTTACTATGATCAATATTTTTTTAATGGTGATTATTGATAGCTTTTTGTACTCCAATGAACTCATTTCAAGAGAAGAAAACGAAGGGGATATTTTTCAAAGATAAAGATTATTTCTTGAACGACAGCTGGAAGAAGATACAACTTATCACTTAAGTTGTACTCTCAATATATGTATATCTAGGTGTACACTAAAGATTATAGAAGAATATCGATATTATTTGGTGTACATATTCTTTGTAATGTAATCAAAATAGAAATAAATAAGGGAATTCTTCTTAGTATGCAAATTAAAATTGAAAATTAAGCACTAATATCATTTCATTTTTAACTTACTAATTTCTTCTTTCGCGTTTTCAACAGCCAAATAAAAAATAATTAGTTTTTTTAAATAAACACTAATATCATAATTTCACGTTGAATTTGTTGATGATTTTGAATAATTATAATGATAATTATATAATATGCATGTACAATAGTTAAAATAAGCCATTTAGCAACAAAGCCGAACTTGGGTTTGGCATTACTTTATTTCATCATCCTATTTCATTCTACATGATATATCTCTAATTGCGAAGGACAAAACAAAGACAAATTATAAGTATATCAACACAATTAACCCTATCTAAACCGGGG
>JAYRBW010061166.1:0-10466 GCA_036023295.1 Invenusta paracnida | reverse complement strand
TGAAATAAATGAGGACTGTTTTTCGTACTCCACTATGAAGATGTTTCACATCATTGTGAGCGTCCTGCAGTCTACAAACAATGGGAAGATGATTTCAACTTTGACAGTCTGATATTCTCCATCATCGTAGGCGATATTCCCCTCTTTGAGAAACTGAACTCGGGTATCTTCATCAATCTACTCGTGTGGGAAGAGGCAAATGAGAATCATCCAGTCAATATGTTACGGGCATGTAGCTACCTGCATCAAAAAGTCTATGGTGAGAACGATTAAGAGCTCATACTCATTAACGTTTTAACATATCAGTGCGACGAACATCACCCGGCACACTATGCGGGAGTTGTCCACATTAATCGTCCCCTCAACAGCAGAATCAACCAGAACCAGACTCATAATGCATTCAACCACAGTGAGCGCTGCCTCCAGCCCTTTAAGAAGGGGGAATACCTCGAGAGACATAAGGAGACTGCTATACACAAGTCGGAAAATGACAAGCTATCCAACGTTGCTGTGGTCTATTGTGATAACGAAAGTTTTTTTAGTAGGACATAGACAGAAAGAATAACTCGCAAGCCAGCCGCCATCTCCTGTGTTAGTATCTCACCCGCGCATGGAGGCTCCGCCAATTCCCAGTCAGTACAAGGTTTTCACGTGACAAGACTGTATTTACAATGCTATAGTCTCTTTTACGAAGCTCGCCAAGGATGTTTTCGACTGGAATCAGAAACATGTAAGGACTAATATAGAGACATAAAAAGGCACGGTATGCAAACCCACTGCTACATCTGCAATTTCAAACTCGGCAAACATGACCTGACAATGAAGCGCTGGAGAGTCCGTGGACACGACCATCTTAACGGTAAGTTAATCTTTCTAATCTCACTCTCTCTCTCTTTCTAATATGTTTATCCCACTTTCTTTGCAGGTAAATATCGTGGAGCAGCCTGTCAGGAAATCAACGGAAAGATGAGACTGAGCGACAACTTTCTGCTCGTCTTTTTCCACAACTTCCACAACTTTATGACTCTCACATAATCTGCGCAGAGGCTCTTGCACATGTCACCGGATGGGAAGTTCTAAGTAATCGACCAGACGAAGAAGCGATACATGACTATGGATGCCGACTTTATGATGGAAGAGGAGGTCACCAATGACAACGAGAATCCCCGCACGCGCACTATGAAGATAGGCTTCCGGGACTCACTACTAGGGTGGCCACTCTCCCTGACCCAAAAAGCTCCCTGACTATTCTCTGACTCTAAAAAATAATTACAGTGATATCGCATCAAAAATCATATGTTTTTTATACAGCCTCCACCATCTCCTTATAGCTGTACCAATCCACCCACTTTATTGGAAAATAAAACCAAACAATTTACAAATAATAGAAACTAATTAACAATATCAACTAAGTAAAAATGTAGAGCAGTGGATCATGTTTTCATAAGAGTTAATAGGAAAATACAATAAGGTGAATGACTGTAAGGATTCACCCACAGAATTGAAACACATGTTTAAAAATATCAACAAAGTAAAAATGTAGAGCAATGGGTCATGTTTCCATAAGAGTTAATAAGTAACTTTTACAATCACAATTCTAATAATTACAATAACAATCACTTTTTAGATAAAAGTACAATTTGTTTATTAATACGGGCCTGTTCGTTTGCAGCTTCCTCCATTTTGCTATTCTTCTCCTATTGCAATGACTCAATTGATGCCTTCCTTTTTCGTTCATTTTCCCAGTTTCTTTTTTTCAGACTGAGCTTCCTGCTGTTGTCTATTTGCAAGAGAGCTAGTGTATCTTGAGTGTGCAGATCGAACATAATTCAGCATGCTTTTATAAACTTCAATTTTGCTGACATCCAATCCATAAATAATTTGCAGAGCATCGTAGACCAAACGTTGTCCGATAATCGATTCTTCTAGCATATTGGTCTGCAGGTTTCCATTTATGCTAAAGCCGGATTCCACACTGGAATTTCCATGTGATAATATCAAGACCAGCTTGACAACTTGGAAGAGCCATATAATCCAGTCAGGACGGGTGGAATGACACGAAACCAGCTAAACGCACTCTGATGACGCTCAATGATTTCTTTACTGCTTATGACAGCGTGGGGAGAGGACGGCATTGTTAAACTCTACTGAATCAGAATTCCCAAGTGTGTCATTGAATGGTTGAAGTAATTTCTGTCCGACAGACGAGAAAGGGTGAGAGTCGGCGAAGAAGTGAGCAAATACCACCTATTCAGAGAGGGTCTCTCGCAGGGAAGCGTTCTAGCGCCAACCCTTTTTCTACTCTGGATTAATGACATCACAGTAGACATACCAGACAACGTCGACAAGTACCTGTTCGCTGACGACCTTACCATCACCTCATAACATCAGAAGGTCGAAGTCTGCATCAAAGTAAGTCAAGAGGCGGTAGACAGACTATGTGAGTGGGTGGACAAATGGAAGCAAAAATTAGCGGCCGAAAAGTCGGAATCTATCTTATTCATCACCTGAGCGAAAGAAGCCAACAAAAAAGTACCTATCAAAATCAACGAAACTGTTATCAAAATTAGCAAGAGCGTGAATTTTATGGGTGTAACTCTGGACCGCCTCCTTAACTTTGATACACATGTCAAGAGCCTCACCACGAAGTGCGTGCTCCAACAGACTGAAACAGCTAGCGGTCCTAAGCAGCAGAGGGTGGGGAGTCTCATAAAAAAAACCTGCGCAAATTTTACCTTTCATACATCCGCAGCACGGTCGAGTACGCCACAGGAGCCTGGATGCCCGCCATTTCTGAGATGGTGGGCACTTGATACATCTGTTGAGTAGAGAAGTGATTGTTTCTTCAATCTGATTAATGGAGGAAAAGAACTCTTGCGGGGTTGTACTGGGTTTTTCGTGGGTTTACATTCTAAATGCTCCCCTAAAAGTTGAGAATGCGCAAAATCGATGTACGTTATCAACGCGATAGTCCTTCATTGCCGGTATCATCCTGAGTGTGATCGGGAGAGGGAGAGAGAGAGAAGCGAATACACGACCACTTAGTAGCTCGTGAGAAAACAGGATGAGTTGCAACAAACGTGCGCGTATCTTATATACTATTCATGCCCTGTCATTTGCTGAGCATACTCGATTGTGATTGGCCAGGAAGGGATGGGCTAGAAACACAACCCTATACTACTGACTTGCTATTAATTTATACAAAATACAATAAATTTCAATCTATTGAACTACAAAAGTAAGCTCCAGAAGCTTGTACTCACGAGCCAGTCTTCTTGTATTGAGCCCTCCATGATGAGCAGAGAACCATGACTCAGAGCCACCCTATAGGCCGGACTCCGCGGATCTCCTTCCTCTCCACAACCACCACTTCTCTTGCGTGCTAACTCGAAGATTCGAGTGCAACCAAGAGAGATAGAGGCGATGGTGGGATGTCGCCCTAGGGAGGGTTCGTCATCTGCGTGCCAGGCGATGGAATCATGACCGTTTCGATAAAGGTTGCACATCACACTATTGAACTCCACGCCTGGGAAAGAATGTAGGAAGTTATAGAGTGGGAGGAGTTATCACATAAAAGTAGCAAAGTGAGAAGATGAGTTGTCAAAATAAAGTCCAAATATATTTTTAAAAACGTAATCAAAGCAATGAAGAAATCAAAAAACAAATAGCTTAAATTGTTTAAATAAATTTGTCGAAAATTATGTAGACACAATAAAAAATATTGACGCTATTTCAGTCGATAAATTAGCATGATTAAGTTTAAAACGCTTCAGTACTGCACAAATTTTATTTTTACTTTAAACCATTGTCTTACGACTTCAAGTTTACCAAGCTATTTAGGTTTACTACTAGCAAATTATATTAAATTTGCGAGCCACAGGACAGCTGTTTGGAGCGTATTAGCTCTCGTCAGCTGGGCATACCCAAATAAAATCTAATTCACTAGCGTTTTCATTTTCTGAAATAATTACCCAGATACGGGATACCCTCTATTCGTGATACCGTCGCGGTAGATAATTAATCAGTTGTTATACAAATTATCTCAGGTATGTAGATATAATGCTAGCGCCAGGCTTGAAGCAAATTTTCAAAACAAATAGCTCAGTTTAACAATCTCAAAACTTTTGGTATATGTAATTCTGTGATACAAGTTTTAATTCTGCGTACTAATTCTATTTACTATTTTTAACAAAATTTAAATTGGTAAGAAACGAGGTATAAAACGAGGATATAAAAACTACATAATCACTTTTTTCTAGTTAGTCAGAAAAAAATGTATTTCTATCAAGCACTGACCGGTAATATTAATTAGGTCAGCCCTAAGTTTCGTTAAATTATTGTCCCAGATGACATTTGGATCCCAGTTCACGTAAGAATAGGAGTATGGCTGACCAAACCAACAAGTTTGACGAGGTTCCTCATAGACTTGGCCGCTCGCTTTGTCATAGCCCTTGCGTTGTTGCCATGGAAGACGGTGAGTGAAGTGGTCCATAAGGTATTCAGCCTCATCGGAGGGGAGAAAGTTATTGATGAGACGAATTCTGAGGGAGGGAGAGGGGATTAATATCGACTTGTTTTATTAAACATGCCTATCAAGTTTTAGAGAGACTATTTATCTATACTGGACATCAAAGGTTAAAAATAGAGTAGAGGCACATGCCTTTTTACGCCATAAATCATGTCAAATCTTAAACCAAACGAGGTCAATAAAAAATGGAAATTGCGTCACAATTAATTTTATAATTCACTTTAATTACTTTGCTTTAATGGAGTTAATTTGGTTCGTTATTTCTACTTCCTATGCTTGCAAAGAACATTTTTACATAGAATGACAAATAAATGTATAGAAAATATGAAGTTATATCGCTAATATAAAAATATATGAAACAAATAAATAGATACCTCTCACACGATATATCATATAAGCAATTCACAGAAGGAAGAAACTTATACAATAAAAAGATGCTCGTTATAATCATAAAAGGTTCCAAAATGTACATATATGGATCTCTATATATAAATCAATTATAAATGAAAGATAAAAAGGATGACAGTGAACACTAAACAAACTACGGGATTGGGGCTTTGGATTCAATAAAACGATCGCCTAATCCAATATAAAAATTATCTAAGACTGAGAATCTTGAAATTAAATTGTTCACTGTTCAAATGTTTATATAATCCTAAGAATTACAAAAGACACAGAAAGTCTGTGTTGCTGTAAACACTTAATTCTTTACAAATTTTCGGAGATTCACTTCATAGACGTGCATTACAGAAGCAATAACGTTTTTACAGCAATACAGGCTATCTGTTTCTTTTATAATTATATGATGTTGTAAAAGAAGAACCCCACTTTTATTAATCCTAAGAATTATAATATATAAATAAATTTCTAAAACATATAAAAGAATAGGTTACCTAGCTGAAACGCCACCTCTTCCAATACTCAATTCATAGACACCACTCTCACTGAAAATGTAATAAAATATATACAATAAGTACAAGGAGATAATTCACAATAACCTGGAAAGTTGCATCACTAACCAGTTCAGTAACATAGATCAAGAGCTCAAATTCAATGAAAGTATCTCCTTTTATAGAATATTTCACTTCTTCTTACCAAATATCAATCGGTTTTTCTGGAGAAGTTTTTTTCAATTGAATATCGTTTGCAGCAACGGCATCGTAGACAAATTTTTCTGTCGTTGGCAGTGACGTCTGCTGACAACTCGATCCCTCTGAAACGGATAAAATGAGTTCAAAATAACATACCAAACTAACCATACTAAAATACTATGGAGCCTAAATGCAAGGTAACTAGATAGGTTTAATAAAATAGCCAATAGAATACTTATATTAGTAGATAAAGAGACGTACAACTATAATTTAAGCAAACAAGAAAAGTACACTTTTATTGACTAATTATAGTATTGCGTATTGTCTACTTAAATCGTTAGTTTTTATCTAGTGTTAAGACGTATCATTAAAATTTAAATAATTATGTGTTTACATAAACCAAAAATAATTAATTAAGTATGCAACCTAAACCTACAGCAATAGGTTGTTAGCTCATGCAAGCAACCTATAGGTACAGTAGGTGTTAAAGGATATCATAAGATTAGGCATTTTTGAAACGGCTATAATTTAAAAACTATTTAATATTTAACAATAATTCTGCTTTTATACCTAGTATAATTAAAATTTCACTATGTTTGAGGGTGTTATTGGGTCTGAAGAAGAAGAAAAACAATGACGAAAAAATGCGATTTTTGAACATTAATATATTGGGTTAAACAATAGCTACGAAATTAAAATTTATTATATTCTATAATATTTATTTAAAAGCTGGTTTATATCAATTTTAGTCAGATTTTATAAAAATATTATAAAATAAAATAAAATTTACGTTCGTATCTATTGTTGAACCCAATATATTTAATTTCAAAAATCGCATTCTTCGTCATTGTATTTCTTCTTTATTTTTGTTTAGCAACCAATGCTAGAATTTTGCATAGTAACCATTACTGTACAGTTAAATTTCGAAAAAAATTTTTATCTTGTAGTTCTATTTCAAACTGGTTAGAATTTTAAATTACACGCTCATAGGTGTTAATGAATTTGAGATAAATGCAAAATAAAAATCTAAACACGTTATGAATTAAACTAGGTATATAGATATATATTTAGGAAGAACAAAATATTTAGTTAAGACCATCCTCAAAAAATGAATAGTAGTATTATTTGCAGAAATATATTAGGGTTCCTACGCTTTTTCGGGAATTTGTTCCTGGCTTTTCCTTCTCTTGCACAGACATATTTTTCCATGAAAATTCATATAATAACAAAATGTAATAGTCTTAGTAATCATTTCACGTATAATTTATTATTTTAAGACTCATATTACCTTTATAAAGATAAACTTATAAATAGTTATAATATATATACTGTATTAATTGCAGTGTATTTAATCAAAATTTAATTATGTACCATTAAATTACAACTCCTTTAAAAAAAACATTATATTGATACATACACTAGCATAAAAATATATTATATCTGTAAAGCATACACTATAACAATCTATAAAACCTACATAAAAAGATATTCAAATCACACAATAAAAAATATAAACAACATATAAAAATAGTGTAACAAGTGTAAGAATGGTCTAAGAATTTGTAAAAATGTAAGAATGTAGGCAAGCACATACACTGATAAATGAAATGAAACCAGGCCTCATCAGAGTAATATTTTCTTTCGGGAATATTCTCACCTTTTGTTCAATTAAATTATTGAACCATGTGCAACAAGGCTTTCTTTTTCAAAATTTGCTTTTTTACGCTCTTACACTGGCGTTGTTTGTAAGGATACAGATCCAATTTTTGTCGAACAGGCTTGTGAGACATGGTCTTTGAAATATTAATTTCTTGAGCCAAGTGCTTTACTGGTGTCAACGGAGCTGGTGCCTTATTGTAAGAAATTAAATTTAAAATTTCCTCTGATAGAAGGCTTGGACGGCTACTCCATTCTGAATCCTCGACAGAACCAGCTGTCCTAAATTTGGCTATTTTCTGGACTGTGTTTCGATGTATTCGTTGAGTTTCAAAAATTGTATTTGAACTTCCTCTGGGTATTTACCACAATCTCGGAAAACATGTTTAACTATAACCATGTGCACTCTTCAGTAGACAACATCTTTGTATGGCTATCCATTTTAATATTGAGCTATTTGACGCTGAATCAATTAAATGATAACGAGCACTGTTCCCTTTATGCACAAATAGATTTTATTTTTAACAAATTTTTACAACATATAATCATGTAATTAAAAACAAAAATTGTGGTTTTATATCAATTGTTGTATACATATAACTATATTATGCCAAAATTATCAGAATTGATAGTTTAAGGCGAAACGACAAAATAGCTTTTAGTATGGAATATATAATGAATAACTTTAACGACTATAAAATTAGTCCCTATTACAGGAGTTTACAGCATACAATCATTTTATTTTTAAATATACTCTTTAAAAAATCAAAAGTAATTAAAAAATACATAGTTAACAATATTGAAACAAATAATATTCACTATAGATATAAAAAAATTATAGAATTTTGCGAAAATCAATAAAAATCAATACTGGAACAACGATTTCCCGTCATTTTTGAGATCTAGATTACATATCCACATTATTTCTTGATATAGTCCATATAGAAATATAGGGCTTCCAATATTTTAACTCTGTACTTTTCTATACACCCCACTGATGCAAGTGTTCATAATGCACTAATTATATGTACAGTAAAAACTAAGATCAAAATAAAATGCTCATTTTTAATACCCAACCGTTTTAATTTTATTACTTTAATTTTATAATATAATATTTACAAATGTGGTTTTAGTATATTAGACATTTTATTTGCATAATAAAATGTTCTGCGAACCTCTAAAGTATTTCAATGAAGTAGCCATGACATTTCCATAATGCCCCTGTCACAACTGGGCATCCGATCACTTTCCGACAGGTTATTACCGTTCGGTTGACCAAAATCGGTGACTGGACGACTGTAAGGGTTATCGCAGAGGGTCGGTGGTGGTCGCTTATGGTCGGATTTTTTTAGTCGGCGAACTGTCGGTAAACACTCTGTGGTAATCGGCGATCGATCACGATCGGTTGGTCATTAAAATTAATTGTAATCATTGAAATAAAATAAGTTCTCATCGTGCTGTGTCAAAATGCCGAAAAACAAGCTGTAAAGTAATCCAATGAGCCTAATTCAGAAGAAACCGAGAAACATTTCTGGTTCATTATCATTAGTTTCAGAAATCTCTCTCAGATTTACGTTCTAACTCTCTCATCATGGTGTGGTACATTCCATATTGCAACCTTCTGGTAATCCACAGTTTTACCCAGTACCGTCTCTGTCGTTCTCTCTTTTATGTGACTACAACTGCGCGAGAACCATTACGTCCTGCTCCAGATTGATGTGGAGTAGCATCTTCAACTGTTGCATTTCTCGAAACGATAGTAAATCAGCCATCGTTGATGTTAACTTTGGAACAATTTTTACTGAATTGGAGTAGACCAACACTGACGCGCAATTTTTCTAGTAATAATCCTCCGAGCGGTCGCAGACTATATGTATATGTGACTGCTCACAGTTTCTCTACCGATCAGTCGGCGACGACTAATCGCGACCACTGATCGCAAGATCGCCGACTTTGTGCTTAGGTGTGACTGGGGTATGTTGAAACTGTATAATAATTGTTTAATATAATAATAATATATAATAATAATTTTACATTTATGATATTGATATTGTATATATGTATATATGATATTGTATATATATTGATTATATCGTTATGAAATTTAACAAAATGATAATCATATATTATCACTACACAATTATAATATTTTGTAGTTCATATTCTAAAATTACATATATAGACCCTATGTATATTCGTGTTACCTTTGTATTCACCACTTCGTCTAACGGGAACCACCTTCGGTTTTGCATTCCAACCTCCTTGAATCCGTGCTTGTCTGCGTTTATCGTTCATACCCGTAGAAGCTGAAAATATTAATTATGCTGAACATACAGTTATGTAAAATAAATATACGTTTATACGTTTGTCAACCAATAATTTGGAACAAATTAAATGAATACCAATATTTTAAACAGATACAATTACAAAGAAATTTGTTCAAATTTAATAGAAATTATAATGTACGTCTAATTCTAGTATATATGACTTGTGTACATAACAATTTTAGTTCTCAGTATTTATAACCCTTAAAATATCACAAATTATTTATCCTTAACACTGAGGCTAGCATGCCCGGTACTATAAGGTTAAATGGGTAATTTTATACTTAACAACGGAACCATCATTCTTAACGTACTAACTGGATGAAAAAACAAAGATACATGAATTTTAAACAAGTATTTAAACTTTAAACGTCAATTTTGTATAATTGCAAAAACAAGTAATGTATATTACATATATCAAAACTTTAAAATACAAATTATATAATATATGTCATAGTAAAAACGAGCAGTAAAGATAAATTATCATGCATAAATTATTATAATACAAAATAAATAAAATATCTAGTAGTAAACGGGAAATATGCATATGAAATGTATTGATATATTCAAAATATAATATATATATATATTACGAACTTTTCTGGTTTATTGATTGGACGAAATTAAAACATACATTAGGCCATTTCAAAGTACCGGTTGGGTTAACTCCATTGGTTATCGGCTGATTACGATTCGGTTGAAATTGCCAGTAACCAGTCGGTAATCACTCGGTTAAAATTTGAGATAATGTTAGACACATTTAATGGCTCTATCGTTAACTTTGATGCGGGGGAAATAAAGCAGCATTTTATTGGTTGCCTGTTAAGTATTCAATCAACTTTAAACTCGCTAGTTATTACCTACCCT
>JAYRBW010061165.1:0-30927 GCA_036023295.1 Invenusta paracnida | reverse complement strand
GAAGGTGTCCTGGGACCTGGCGCGGGGATCCACCAAAAGCAGCGCCGAGGAAACCATTAGAGCCGACGCCATCCAGACGATCAAAAACCTCTCAGCCCAGATCACCATCTACACTGACAGATCGGCAGAGGGCGGAACCCAGAACGGAGGAAGCGCCGCAATCGTCACTATCGGCAATGTGGAGGACCCCACCCCTCGGAGGACCCCCGCCGCGCCCACTTCTTCTAACTAATGGTGGAGCGGCGACGGAGACGGGACGGCCCAAGCAGCAGTAGTAGCAACAGTAAGAGCTTTCTGGAGTCAATATAGAGTTTATACTACACTCTTCTTCTATTTTGTGCTGTTCCTTAATATAATAACTAGAGTGATTTCTCTTACAATCCGAAGTTCTGTAGCCTGATATTTACAAAATTATTGATCTTGAACACTTTTCAAAAGCCCTCAAAACACATTTTATGTTTAATTCACTATATTTTGAAATCTCCATGCTTCTAGCTAACTTTCATTTTCTTCACACATTTTGTCTGTTCACTAGTTTTGTTTTCTCTTCTTACTCTACCTTTAATTTGTGACCTAATCCTATCCTATATTACCCGTTGTTACTCTTTTGTGTTATGCATGTTTTCCATTTACCTGTTGCAGCTACCGCTTGCCATTTTGTGAATGCACCTGTATAGAGTTTTGTATCTAAATACAATAACTAAGAGCCATGCCTACCAAGCGCGGCGCGTGGCGACGAAAAAAGTTGAAACAATTTTATTCAATGAGACCATGCACACCGAGCGCGACGCGACTGGTATGGTCCAATTGAATAATATTATTTCAAAATTTTCGCCGCGTTGCATCCCGCTTTGTGGGCATGACCCTTTATAATCATAAGAAATTGAACGAGTATTCACATATATACTTACTGCCTTCAATAGTCGGTGTCTTTGCAGTCTGCGGTCGCGACAATTTATTCCTTGAGTCCTTCATTGCAAGTGATCGTTGGTCAGTACTGTTCCTATTGGACGAAATATCAGCTGGAGGTTCAGTACTAGCTGAAGGTGGAGACTTGTCAGCTATGGACAGAGAGAGAGAGAGAAAGGATAGGTTACGTTCAATATTATAGTCGTGTTAGAAGTATAGTGGTGTATTGCAGTCACACAGGTTCAATATATAGGTAAGTAATGACCTAATAATGTGGCAAATTGTTTAAGCTTCAAAGTTTAAAACAGAAATTCAGTTGAACATATGGTTAAATGCTTTTAATGTTCGAAATATAAAACGTGTGATTGTAAAAAAAAGTTATCCATCCTTCAGTGAAAACATTACGAATAAAATAATATTTAGAGAAAACAGTGAACATTTCAGATTAAAAACTAAATATATATCAATCAATTTAAGACACAAATTTTCTGTATATATATGAATCTATTTATACAACGAGCATTATTTAAAGAACGGATATTTTTACTTCTATGGTGAAGTAATGTTTAGCAATATGTAACAAAAATACTATGACATTTTTTCTTTTTTCTTTACATTTTTTATTCTAAAGTCAATGTATCTTCCTTTTTTACTAAATATTGTTTTTTCCATTAATGTTTAACATAAATTATTAATTTTTGTTTTATCATGTTATCTGATTTAATAACACTTCCATGAAAGATAACATACAGATAAAAACACATTATATAGACATTTTTAATAATAAATATAACCTATACTAGTACTTTAAATTATGAAAAAAAGTATAGTGTAATCGATGCAAAATACAACAAACATAATGAATTTAAAATATTATTTACTGAAACTTTCAATGTGTAAGTCTAATTTTTCTAAGCTGTATTACTAATAATATGATACACTTTAAACTTCATTATTTATTCAATGGCTATATTATAATTAATATTAATATTGTAATATATTACATATTGTAAATATTATTATAGTATAAATACATTCATATTATAAATATAGTAAAACATAATAAATATTATAAAGGCTATTATATTATATATATAAAAACATATTATGTTATGTTATTTTTTACATATCAAATTTCACGCTTCTTAACTAATATTAAATACTTTTTATAAGCGAGAAACAAGTAAAATATCATCATATAACATCTTCAGATTATATGTGTATAAAAACATTTTATCTAGACTATTCTTGTAAAGAATAATTCTCTAACTGCGATTATAATGATAATAAAATGCATACTTAAGTTGAGAATACCTCAGCAAAAAAAGCAGAGGTACGTAGATAGAACACACACGTGATACAAGGTACAAAATACTCCATTAATGGAGTTCAATCACTACAATGGAATGCGGTGCTATCGATACATATCTACACCCTAATAGTCTGAGGTTGATAAACAATTAGTTAAATACACTGACGTTGCCAAAATATATTTTGTATCGTTCATTCATGTATTTATGTAGCTGTCTTTACTTAGTTAGAATGCAGAGTTTTAAAGCGGTGTATGCAATAAATACAACATTCTTTAGGCAGAAAAATGTACTGATTTTAATCGAATTATTAAAAAAGGACAAAATAGGATTAACATTCATTTATATATTTTATATGTGCATATTTTTATGTTATACATAATAAAGCAATTGCATTAATTAGATTGTTTTTAGAAAAATGTAAGCTGACATTCTATTTAATATAACTATAACATTAAATTTAGATAATATTCGGCAAAGTCGAGTATGTGAATATAAACTGGATCTTATTTTGCACAACTTTAAAAAAACTGTTAATTCAAAAACCAAGAAAGTTTTTTAATTTTGAAATATTCTTCAAATATTAAATTTCATGAAAAATTATAAAATATAGGACAAATATGGCATAGACATTACAAATATTATATAGTCATATAAAATGTGAACAGAAACAATATAAAATAAACATCTAGGATTCTTACAAAATGTTGAAACAGGTGCAGGCCTCCCATTCGAAATATCAGACGAAAGTGGTCGATCAGGTTTGGAAATGTTGTCTGCAACTTAATGAATGATGAAAAAATATACAGGTGCCAAATTTAATAGGCATGTAATTAGCATGTAATAGCCATTATAAATGTACATTATAAACAAAAAGCCTGTATATATGTAAACTTAAATGTAATTTAAAAATATATTTTTGCTAAAAAAAATATTCAAATAAATTACGAAACAATTTGATTTGTAAATTTAATATTTTTCCTCTTTTATACAGAAACAAAAAATATTTTTCAGCAGTAAAGAAGATCACTAATATATGTTCACATTATATTATATTCAATGTTTAAAACTGTTTTTATAGTTTAAACAAAATCAACAATTATGTAAAATTTAAAATTATTATTTACCAAAAATGTTTTCTTTAATTTAATATTTATAGTAAGTTGATATAATAAGCTTAATAATTGTTTACATTAATTTATAAGTCAGATAGAGAAAACTAGCAATTGGTACAAATCTCTATTTTTTAATTTTGATTGAATTGTAATAATTGCTAAACAATAAAAAATACTCCAAAATAACTAATATCAAATAATTTAAAAACTATAAATTAGTAAGCATCAGACTAGTCTGTTCTTATATATTGTCAGTATTATAATTCCTTAATTTCATATCAAATGCTATAGAAATGGCCAAACAAACAAAACACGGTACTGTAGGTAGAAATAACAAGCGCTACCTACCATTACGCGGCAACGAAACGTCGACACCAGTACCATCAGCGGGTCCCGGGACTACGGGAACGTTTTTATCGGGGGCATTATCGCTGCTAGAAGATGAGGAGGATGAAGATGAGGAGGATGAGGAGGATGAGGAGGAAGAGGAGGAGGAGGAGGAACGACTTCTTTCGCTACGATCCTTGTCGTCCATCTTTCTCTTCATATCATCAACTCCTTCAGCGGTGCTTGGTGGTTGCAGTGGTGCTTCCACCTCGTCAAATGGATGTGAATCGACTGAAATGTACAGATTCAACATGTTTAAAATTTAGGTGGTCCAGTCAAGAGAGCAGTCAAGTCACAGTTTGAAGTACCAGTAAATTTGTCTACAATTTTACAATGCTCTTTGGATTTCCAAATTACAATATTTATTAGATAATATGAAAAAATATATAGTTCTACAATGTATAGTCTATTTACGTAACTTAAAAAAAATACGATCAGTTAAATAAGAGTCATTTTAATCAGAAATCCAATTAGTTTATTAATGCTTATCTACATATGTTTCGTAATTGCGCGTTTAGAAATAATAATAAAACTACTTTTGGATTATTATTTTAACATACTACCAAGAAATTAAAATATATTACAATTAAATTACATGAATAATTGTTCATATCGGTTAAAACTAAATATTTAAAGCAATTCTTCAGTTTATAAGCTTAGTCAATTGCATTATGTAATGATATAACCTTAAAGTATAGAAATAAACATTGGAATGAGACATGTTCTCTATATGTGAGGTCATCAGATCGAGTCAGTTGTTAAATATCAGAGATTGTAATCATTAAGAATGCAGATGATGCCGGGCATCTCTCTTAACTAGATTGTTCGCAATACTTTCACGTTTCTTTTAGATCGTAAGACGGTAATAATAATAATAATAAACTTAAATCATTATAAATAATAGGATGTCGTCTGTAATTTAATGCTGTAAAACGTTTCCAAACTTACTATCCGACTCAATAATTCCTAACGGAATCCCAATTTTATTAATCGGTTGAAGGACTTCCGATTTCGGTTTCGAAAAGTCATGCTTGAGCGTGGGAGCCACCATTGTGCGAGAGTGATTCCTATCGAGGGCGGCTGACATATGGAGAGACTCCGGTGAACTCGCGTCCCAATAGGCCGGCTGGTCAGATTGCCTAGTAACGATGTCAACACGGTCTTCCTGTGCAATGACAGGGAACATCTCCCGACTTTGGCTCGATGCTGGTAGCTGAGCTGGCAGTGATGATGGAGAATCCTCCCAGGAGATTGGTTCATGTGGTTGCCTAGTAACAATGTCAACACGATCTTCTTGCCAAGAAATGGGGGATTCTTCAACTTCCGAGGGGTCAGGTTTTGGGCCTTTAGAGGGAATTCTAACTTCCTTCGATGCTGTAAATTGAAATAAAATAAGTTTATAACAAGAGGATTGTAAAAAGTGGCGAAAAAACATTAATTATATTAACAATATAAACAGCAACAACCAATGTTTTAGTCTGCTTCATCTTTCAATATGGTAAAAGAACAGTTTTTAATTTAAATAAAAGCGTATATAAAAAGTAGATTTTTAGAAAATCTTGTGAATTAGGTATTATTTAGTTTATACCAAAGATCTCGTTGAATAATAACGTTTTATAATTACTCGCATTTAGTTTATACCAAAGATCTCGTTGAATAATAACGTCTTATAATTACTCGCAATATTAAAGGGAGAAATATTTAAGACACATCCTATATATATACAAGATTTACTAGACTCATTACAAATATAATTTTTGCATATTTCCGTTGAATTAGATCCGTTGAAAAGTCAAATGTATTTAATTTAATTTTTATTTAAAATTTAACTCCAATTCGTTCAACTATCAAGAGTAAGCAATGCTGCCTATTTAATTATTTGAGGCTAACAACCATCGCTGCATAAACTCTACAATAACTGGATAACAACTAAAAAACAGTATTCTACCAACTTCAGCAACACAAAATTAGTATCACATACAAATCACACGTGCATAAATAACAACATATATAGTAGAAAGGTTTAGATGTAAATGAGCTTCCTACTTTTCGACGTATCCTGTGGTTTCAGGGGGGTGTACTTCATGACCGTTGGCAGACGACCTTTGGGGAACTTGAATGTCGGTTTCACAATGGGAATGGAGACATTTGGAAAAGATCGGTAGGCAGTGGTGCTCGGTTTGGGCTCTGAAGATAATGGGAATCATCAGAACATTCAAACGGGAGAATCAAACCCCAATGACAGTTGTAGTGGTCTCAATTGAAGATATAAGCGTATTTGTTGGTTCTTATTAAAAAGATTTAACAATAATTTATAAACAAAATATTTATATTGTGAAATTATTTTTTACTACAAAAGAAAACTTTTGTAGGGTTAGCTTTTATAACCTTTTTTCAATTAATTTTCTAATTTGATAGCAAAAATATTGAGAATTTACTGAGACAATTGTGAGACTTAAGAATATTGACATTTATATATTATACTTACTTGAGTGTAAAGTTTTAGTTAGCAAATAAACTAAATGACATGTTTCCTTAATTTAGACGGTTCAACCAAAATTGTATAAATTAATTTAATTTTTACAATTTAAAATCAAACAAATACAAATTCAACTAATAAAGCAAAAATACATTTTTAATACACATATAATAATATGAAGAAACTATTAGATTATATTTTATACTTTGAATTTAAAAGATAATTTGCCGTTGCAATGAGTTAATTATTAAGGGTCAAGGTGATTTTACTCAATTTCCAAAACAACATTTTATCTCAATTTTACAAAACATTATTTTTTGTAAAACGTAAATTAAAAAAATTGAAAACAAATATATCTAAAATAATCACAATTAAACAATGATATGGGTTACTTTTGTAATTTTCACATAAATTTTCAGCATGTAAATCTACATATTGTTTTAAAGTGTATTGTTTTGTTACATGCAAATGTTTCTTATAGCCTACAAAATAATACTAAACTAATACACAAATAATTGAGCGGCAGCAAAGCAATTAACATTTAACTAATATACGTTATGCAAATATTTACAAAGTTAAATTTTATCGCGGCAGTTATGCACAATATTCATTAATATAAAAAACGGCAAATATGATCAATACTAAAGTAAAAGCAATAATTTCGTTGTAAAAGAAAAAATTATCAATAAAAATTAATTTAACAAAGATAAATCTGGACGAAGATTTATTTGCATAAATGTGACCGGAATTAATTGTAGAAGATAAATGTATTAAAACCTTCGGATACAGACGTGTTCTGAAGGTGTATAAGGGCCGTACAACATTTCGTCCGTGGGCTTCATTAACTGATAGTAATTGGTCGTTAAATATTTACAAATTAGGACAGTATAAATTGCAAGTTAAAAATAGAACCATATAATAAGGTATTACATAATTTTAAATAATTGACAATATGAAGTAATAAGCACTTATAAGTTATTAAGTAGATAATTTCAGATAAGCAAATAACCTTCCGAAAATTTACAGTATTAAGTAATAAGTACATACGTATAAGTACATAATAAGTACATATTATTTATAATACTACTCTAAATTATCTGCAATTATGATGTAATCCCTTTTGAACTGACGCATATTGTCGCTATTGTCTGAATTACTCTTTCTTGTTACTTAATACTCTCAATTATATAATATCCTATTGCATCATTGAATTTTTTAAAACTTGCAATACACACTTTACAAAATGTTGTATATATTTAGCGACTTTATCAGTTACTATATCAGCTGTACTTGATAAAGCCCAGGGATGAAATGTTGTACGTTTATACACCTTCAATACACGTATGTATCTGAAGACTTTAATACATTTTTATTTGTGTTATAAAGATAAACATGTATGAGGACTGCACTAATCTGGTCAGTGACATAATTGGATTATATAGTTAAAAAAGGTCGATCTAATTATATACATCGGTGTCAACAAAAAAACGATTTATAACAAAGTTTCAATATCTATGTCATATTGTAATATAAAACATATACATAAAACTGTTTAAAATGTATAATTATTTGTAAGAAATTAATGATAACGTATTAAATGTGATTATCGCCTTTTATTCATCATCTCACAAGTAATCATTACTTGTTTTGTATTCATTCTGTTATATTTTTGTATCATGTTTAACAGCCATAGAAATGGATCAATGTTATTGATACATTTCTATGGTTACAACATTGAAACCTAAAATACAAAAATATGCTGTAACTAGTTAGTTGTCTTCAAAGTTCAAGAACAAGCGAACTTATTCACGTATTCCATTATAAATTTTAAAAAGCCAAAATAATATATCAACTAAAGTTGTCCACGCAATGTGGATACAAAATGAATGCACCACAAACGTTTATTAATGAAGGGATATAAATATGGTATTTTTCCACCTGGTAATGAGATAAATGAAAATAAGTTATTGTCAAAAAAAATAATGGAAGTATATTTAAAACTTGTAAAATAATATAATTTGGTGAAAGGTATATCAATACAGGGAATGTAGATACTATATTAGCTATATATACTTATTAATACTAATAAATTATGTATTATAATATACTTAATAATATTAATAAAAATAGCCACTTAAATTGTTATTAATTAGCATGCCAACTGCTGCTTCCACAAGCAAATAACCATAAGTATTCGACTTTTAATGTAACGTAATCGAATCATACAAAGAAATACATTAAAATTGAACATTATCTAAATTAATATCCGAAGCTGAATTTACATGATACAAATAACAAATTGTAAGATTGTATTAAATAAAGGTTCAATATTTTCACAATTAAATTTACATGATACAAATAACAAATTGTAAGATTGCATTAAATAAAGGTTCAATATTTTCACAATTGAATAATAATAATTTAAAAATTCCAATTCATGTTTCGCGTAAATAAAAACTAATTAAATCATTTTACGGTCGCAACGTATTACTACTGCAGAGAAAAACTGTAAATTCAATTTTAAATAAATATGTGTGTAATATTTCTCTAGCAAAACACTTCAAAGAGTAGCTAAATAATAGTGATAAACAATATCGCTACATTGTGATTTTTGATAATGTTGTGTGATAATATCTAAAATTATAAATACAATACTTGAATATACTCTATAATATACAAACCTTCGTCAATATTGGTGTCATCAACTAAATTGAAAGAAATATGAAGAATTATGGACAACAATATTTCATAATCACGCTAATAAAAAAAACACTAATTGTTAATTATAAAAAAATATTTAAAATTAAATAATGCATATATTAGTCAAAGAATATTAGTGTCTATTTGATGCAAAACGAAATATTTAATTAAGAAGAGACAGCCAAATCGATCAATTAATACGGTATGGATTGATGTAAATGTAACAAAAATGTCAGAAATAAAACAAAAATAAGTTAAATAATATACTGGAAATGTGTTTTAAAAATTTTTTATTGTTACATTTTATACTTGCAAGAGATATAAAATTAGTTATTAAACTGTGAGAAACAATAAATTACAGATAAAAATAAATGTATATTTTAAGGAATACATACTGAAGCTGCTAACTCTTTGTATACGCAGTAGAAAAACGAAGAAGGATATATATTACACAATGTTTCAAAGAGTACAATGCAGAAAGCAGTCCTAACACGAGAAACTGCACATTTACAATTATAAATTTAAAGATTAAATATATTAAACAAAACCGATTTTGTTACAACAAACAGCATCTTCAGATAAAGATCAACATAACAGTATACAACTAATAATAACACCCACGATATTATTGCTGGAAAATGCTGTGTTTTGTGGCGAAACATATTTCATCTTTTATACTATGTATGTAATGTTTCGGGTTTTTATTGATTACCTAATTTAAAACCACTACTCAATCAATTATTGAACTCCAAATTATAAAGCATAATCTACGATTTAAAGAAGCCTCTTCAGTTATGATGGTTGCCAATATGTCACCCAAAAATACAAATTTACTTTTAACACAAGTAAGACTAAACACTGACCATGTCCCTGGTTGTCGGGGTAGTCATCTTTTGCCAGAAGCTGGGACATTCTATCCCCTGGAGCCGCCGACATTGGGGGTGGTGTTTCCGGCGGCAGCGAACTCGACGGTACAGGTGGCGGCAAATCATCTGGAAATGTAGAGACAGAATAGTAGGAAATGTTTTCGACATGACTATCAACTACATAGTTAGTTATAAGTCGAAGAGACAAAATTATTATATAATAAAATAAACATGACCGATAATTAACTTTAAAACAAATCTCTGATATAAAAGAAAATCTTCGCAATTTATTTTTATGTATTAATTAACTATTCAGGCTTTGAGATTGATCAGTAAATGTAAAAAAAATCAAATAAATCATCACTTACTCATAATACTATACTATTTTAAGTTTCACTTTATCTATATGTACACATTGATACTATTTCAGTTTTGACAATTTTGAAATAATGCGTAAATAATATTACAAACTATTTTGCACAAATTTTCTGGTGTAATCTTAAATATTACTATTCGCATAGAATCCTTAAAATTATCTCCCATTTTAAATAAAACTAGTATTTAAATTCACGTGATAAAGTATATAAGTAAAATGTGTAAAATGACTAAATATAAATTAATGACTACAAAATCTTTTTGAACTCTGCATCGAATATTACATGCTGTAAA
Organism: Invenusta paracnida; assembly: GCA_036023295.1. Classification (NCBI taxonomy): domain Eukaryota; kingdom Metazoa; phylum Platyhelminthes; order Proseriata; family Coelogynoporidae; genus Invenusta; species Invenusta paracnida. The sequence goes on along the minus strand of JAYRBW010061165.1, from coordinate 20,492 downwards.
TTGCACTTTTGATTGATAATTTTTTAACTAACAAAAAGCAAGATATGATTTCTCCGTATAACGATAAGTAAGTGTATTTTGTGAGTTACAGATTATTTTAATATTTCACTTGAAACAATAAGTTTACGTCAAAGTTGTATTAAACAAAACTTTAAGTGACTTCCAATGCGCATAACGTAAAAATCGATAAAATATTAAATTCATTCACGTAAAAGCTTTATATTAATATTTTAAAAAGGTCAAAATACTAAAACATATTAATAAATAAAAAACATACATACATAACAAAATTCATATTTATGAAATTAAATATTCTAAGTGTTACGACTGTACATATTATCATATGATGCTTCCTAATGCTCATTAGCTTCATATCAAAAGTCAACAACACATCAAGACAAGCTTCACTGACTGTAGTATGACGGCATTTTATGATTCTATACTAGAATGAAAAATTCAGCCCAGTTATAATACCAGACAGCAAGCATATTGTGTATATTTTATGCATATAAATATTATACTTAAAGCTTTACAATATTCATGGTTCAATAACGCTGACTCACTTATATACTCACCCATCTTTTCTTGAACTGGATTATAAACGTAAAGTAGAACTCTTTGAGTATAAAATTACATTCAATCAATAATGAAAAATATAAAATATTGCATAAAAACCAAACTCTACTATTGTATTATTTACCATACTGTACTGCGACAAAAAAACTACATTAAAAAGTGTGAAGTTGTATTTCTAGAAATGCTTTAAAAACACCATATTAATTTAAAATGAGATACGACCTATACTGTTCAAATTTTACCTGTATTTCAAATGAAAATTGCACAAGAAATTATAAATAGATCCCTAAGAGTCCCATAGAATAGCCATATCAAGACTTTTATCAACTCATTAAAACCATTTATTTTGATTAGATGAGTTAACGAAAACGTCTACATTTCTGGTGTGCTATATTGACTCTATAAATACTTATAGCTCTGTTGCACAAATATTAAAGCGCCTATCGCCTACCTGACTTTATCTGCTTCTTCTTATCATCATCGGTAGTATCTGAAGTCTCTGACGACGAAGAGGATGACGATACTCCCCCTTTGATCGCCAGCGGCTTGTTGGTGTGGCCGGAAGATAGTGGAGGCGGTCGCCTCTCCGATCCTCCCTTCTTAGAGGGCATTTGAACCAACGATGACACCAGCTCAGTGTGTGAAGCATGGGCTGTGCGACCATCGGTTGTTACTATAGCAATACAATCAACAAATTACGGTATAGACGAGATAAAACTACTACATTGCATATACTTAGGCAGTGTTGATATCCTTCAGCATAATAATTCAAACGGATATACAAAATGGAGAATAGAGAAAAACTAGATTGATTATAACAGCTTTATTATAACAAACCAATTAGAATTTCTTTTTTACCAGACGTCTATTAAAATGTGTCATATTTCCTTTAAATCCGAAGAATTGCAGTATTTTCAAAAACAATGAATATTACATATTACATAGCCTAAATTTCAAATGAGTACTAACAACATGTATCGTAGCCAGATTGATAGTATTTAACTTTAGAAAAATATAAGAAAAGTTTAAACAATGGAAAATTATCAGTTTAAACTTTTAAACATATTTCTACATCATTGTAACTTAACTTTACTTAATTAAAAAATATGTCAGCAATATATCAATAAATCAATCGATATTGTTTACGTCAAAACTATATCGTGAATTTAAAATGCAGATCTAATAAAATTATCATAATATACGCAGTTGTCAAAGAAATCCCCAGTTTTACACACATATTTACTAATAATGTAGATTACACAGCATTGCAAAGTTTTATATCATTGTTAAATGAAGTCTCTCCGTTTATTATCATTCCAAATAAAACAAACTATTTTTACATCAATTCGATAACTTCGAATAATTATTTCAGGATTTTATAGAAAATTGCTATATACCTACATATATAATATTCATCTAAAATTCGGCTATACTGCAATAAATGTATTGAATAATTATTGGTTAGGACCCCTTTTCCATAAATAGTAATAAATGTTGATTAGAATCCAATAAATATATCATTTAAAATGAATGTAAATATATAAGTGCAATACTGTACATATAGAGGAGATGGGGATATATTAACCGTTGAAGTTTTACAGTGGATTGGTATGAAGGTATATAAACACAAATAGTCTGCAGTGAATAAAAAATATTACAACAGCAAGAACATAATATAATAAGGTGTCAACGTTTCATGCTGTTGCAAAAATTACACTAAAGTAACGCGTGCAAAAATAGATATTCTCAAAGAATGTTTTTAATAATTACCACTAGTCGCTTCATTATGATTTGCAAAAATTATATATCTATTAGGGGTGTTTTTTTTATTCGACTATGTTATGAAAACTATACTGAATACATTATAGATGGTGGCAACACAGAGGTGTAAAACAATTTACATTAAAAAATGGCGTCTATATACCAGGGTAAGTCCTATTAAATTATGCGAAAGTATAACATCCTAATCATATTTTAAAGTTAATTAGATATTATATATATGTACTTTAAATTGTCCGATTATAATATAAATATTAAAATAACTTTGGAAAGCAAGCGTGAATGTTGTGTCAATAACACTTCAAAAGAAGCCAAAAAATTATACTCACAATTTGACTCTTCAGAGGTGGCTATTAAATTTATAATGAGCAAAAATGTCAAATTAAACAATCTATCATGTAAATTCCAAAACTTGAACCGTCATGAAAATTATTTATAGTGTTTGCTTTACATTTTATAATTATTATTTTTAGCTACAATAATATTTAATTATTATTACAATTAAAGTAATATAAATAAATAATAATAATAAATAATTAAATAATATAAATTAATTAATATTATAATATAACTAGAATGATATTTTAACAGCTAAAACAGGCAAAGAAAGTAAATTAGTATAGTGAAGAAAAAAAGAATTTATTTAAAATATCGATGCTACATTTGAACTATTAATTCCACCCAAAAGTCACAACAATATAGTTTTCAACTCTTACACAATTTATTAAAATGGTGGTGACTATATCCACAAAGTAGTAGTAATAGTTTGGTGGCAACCAAACGTCATTTAAAATCGTATTCATCAGGACAAAAGAGCATCCGGAATCTGTTCTATGTTACCCCCATGTACAAGAGCTAACACATAGTGTATTATAGTATAAAGTCAACTATATTAAACGATAACAGCTTGCTGCTCTTGCTCAGAAAAGGTGGGAATAATAGATCTATCTTATAATGTACTAATTTAAGTAGCAACCAGAAAAAAAATCCAAACGCTGTTTCTATGAAAAAGAATGAGAGGCATTTTCCAATTCGTCGCTACACATAGTTGACGTTCGCGCGGCGCTTGTAACCAAGGGATACCGATTTGTTGATTATTGATAGAACTACAAAATGACGAAGTTGAGATAAAGTAAAGGTAACAATTGCGAGAAATATCGACAAGGCGAGGTTGACAGTGAGGTTGTTGGGATATTCTAAGTGTATATTGGCTATTAATACTCAGCTCAACTAAACAAGCATGGTTGCAAGGTACACCAAGCAATTCACTCTTGTACAATATTGTCTAGCTAACTAGAAAACTCCCCAATATTATTCCCTTTCTGAGTCATAATAAAATACACTATTAGGAGAACGCACCCTCCCACTCCCTTGTTTTTGCCAAAGGGTGTATACAAAGCATATCGATTTCCTAAATACGACAGTCGCACAAAAGTATTTAAAATGGGAATTTATCATGTCGATTATTATAGAAAACCAAAATGCATTGTTTAATTGCGGCAAATATGCAATATTATGTACAATATAGGCTATGATTAACAAAATACGAGCCTAAGTCATGAATTTTAACTGTTTTGGTATATTACGAATATATCAAAATTGTGAACTATTTTATTAGCATTGCCATTAATACAAAAGAGGAAGATATATATACAGCAGACCTTGATTTATTGAAAATTGGATAAAATTCTTTTAAAGTAAGGAATTTTCTAAAAACTATATTTCAAAAAAAACGATGCCACAAGTAAGATATATTACTATATATAAAATCAATATCAAGGGCATCTTCATCTATGTAGTGAAATTTTACATCAAAGGAAGAGACAAATATTTTTTAGCTATTAACCTGCTTGACTAAAAGGAAATTAGTAGCTAATAAGAACTATAAACTTGTATTCATGTGAACAAAACGAAAAATTAGTTTACAAATAAAATCTTATCGCTACATATTATACAGTTTAATTAGCAAAAATGTATAAAAAGCATTGTTTTAGCATAATAATTTAACTTGATAAAGCTTATAAAGAATAGATAGTATCAAATATTAATTAATTTAAAATTGCTTAGTTCGAAAATAAAATGAATATATAAGAAATTAAGGCATAACAATATATTACATACAATTTACAGTATACATATTATTTAACTATATAAAGAATGTTATTACGTGTCACGTAATTAATACGATAATTACATCAATAGTAAAAAAAAGTACCTATTCAGTGTTATAAGCGCTACTGACATAGAATCATATTTTTTAAAAACCTTGAAGCTTTATACTTCGCTGTAGCGTTTACTAATGTAATCTATATATAACACTCTGCATATAAGCCTCACTTTATTAAAGCGCCGAAATAATTTAGCACACCTCTGAAATCTTATATAATACAATCAATACAAACAGTACCTCTACAAGTAGAATAAAATGTAGACATAAGTTCATTATAATACTGTAGACTTAATATCGATTACATTTTAGCAAGGTAATGAGGGTAGTACTATTATACATTGTGAGACTTGATTATACGTACCATTGAGACTCAAAACCGAAGAATCTATATCTTATACAATATTGACATTAGCTTTATCTTTATTTTTACTACTTTTAATCATACTAAACATTAGAGTAATAACAATTTGCTTATATCAAAATTAAAAAATATATATAATTTCGTAAATTTTACATATTATTATTGAATAAAATACCTGAAGTTACAGCAACTTGTTCGAATCTTTGACGTAGCATCTTGACATGGGGGCGCATAATAGGCTCGTCAGTGGGTGACTGTGCTGAATCGGTGCTGATAGGTCTGGGTGAGTCCTTAGCAACTGCTGGATCAGGCGCCCCAACTATTAAAATAATGAAATATATATTAAATAAAATCTGTCAGCTAATAATAAAGATAAAAAAATAATTTTTTTTTTGAGAAATTCGAAAATAATAATATTGGTATATTAAAACAAAAGTTTAACAAAACATTCTCAGTGATCCATTAAAAAATACATGTTTTAATTTATCGTGGATTAACTTGAAACTAAAAAACAATGTTGAATATTTTTGTACTGTAGTCATAAGTAATAGCTATTCAAGTAAAGATATATTTCGAGATATAATTATTATTATAGACTCACTTTGACTTTTAAAGAGGGCCTGGAAGTCTGGTTTCGGTTTCGGAGCAACACTAGGGCCTGGTTTGGAGCGTTGTGTTGGAGACACCAGGGGCTTAATTTCTAAAAATAATCAACAACAAAAGAATTTGAAAACTAAGGAATTTATTATTTGTTACTATAGCTATGTAAATATCTTATTAACAAATATTTATATATAATAAAATTTATACAATAAAATGTTTCAAACATTACATCTAAGTATAACTAGACCTCTATGCGATAAAATATATAAGTAATAAAACATTTAGTCAAAAGAGAAATGTTTCATATTTTTAATTATAGTGCAATTACTAACCATCAATAGTATCCAATTCATTGTTAGAAGCTGGTGGACCTTGGTTTTCCAAAGATTCTTGTTTTGTGAAAAATGAATCAACTGGAATAAAAGAAATGAAACGATAAAATACATACAGTCATAAACGTTACTACATATTTTGTAGGTCAAATTTTATTTTATATCATAACAATCATAAACGATAGAATGCTTCATTTAAGAATGAAATAAACAAAATTATTTTTTACATTTGCGAATCGAATATAATTCTAATATCAAATATAATACAAATTATAAAGCTTAATATAGTATACATAGGTATATAGTATATATATATACTTTACTTTAGTATATTAATAAAATAAACATATAAATACGCACAAAGCTTAATTAGAAAAAATATGAAAAGATATTGGTGGTAATTAAATCTATTGATTCAATAAATGTTAATTAAATTTCATCTATCAAATTAATACATGTATATGTGTATTTAAAAGAATATTATTAAACAAAAATTACAGTAACATGCAAAGGTAAATTGAGGTAAAATGCAAAAAGAAAGAAAGTAAGTAATTTAGACAAAATATAGGCAGAATTGAAAATTTGAAAAAATCAACAAATGAAATACATTAGCATGAAACAAATCATTCTATACTTAGACTACAATATATTTACAGAAAAGCATAAATGTATATGTTCGAAACAATATATTTAAAACGTTTTAGACACAAGTAAGAATAATAACAAAAAAGGGAGTGGTTCAAAGTCTACCAAAATATATGCATATATACAGTATATAGGTTTTCATCTCCAAGGTGTAGTCAAATAAATTACGTGTTGGTCTAAACACACATTAAAATAAACAAATATATTATACAAATTGCACCAGGTAAACTACAAAAACTTTGCATATGTTATATAGTTGCCCTAAACCCATAATAATCATTCGAACTAAATATATTGAGTCTAATAGTTAAATTAAAGTAATACATATTCAAAGTTAAGTCAAACTAAAATTATATTTATAAAACTAGTCAATTAATTAGAACGCTGAGATTTATCCAATACCTGTACACAATATATTTTGGCAGTGTTAAATTGTAAAGAAAACGCTACATATAATGGTATAAAATGTCATGTACAATATTATGCTATATTTACGAACACATCCTAAAAATAAAACATCATATACATATATATATATATCAACATATTTATGATCTATGTATTTATACTAGTTAAAATAATTGCAGAATTTAAATTAACTAAGCAAATAACGTACAGCTTTTTGAGCCTTACAAAATAAGAAAATAACAGAAAATAAAACAACATGGTAAATAAAGCATAAACGATGACAATGTGTAGTTAATATGTAAACAAATTATTATTTTTCATACATATTAAGCTATCACAGACAAAACATTATTGCTGTTGCTATATTGCAACCTAACCCTAACACCTATATTTTTATTGGTAAAAATATATTGTTTTCGGATTCTTTAACATTTGTAGACTATTTATGGCTTTTTGGTAATCATGATGCATTTAAAATATATTTTTGAGTAAGTTGAGTGGGTTTTACGTTTATTAAACACGTTTTTAAAAGTAATATTTTATAAATGGATAATATGATTAAATAAATCAGCCATAAAATATGTATTTTAAATAAATATAATGTGTTTACAAATCGGTTTTTAACATCAATGACTAAAATTAATTGTTCTAAATTTATAACAGTTATTCTTTTTGTTAAATGGAATACCGAACAAAAGTAAATACAAGACTATATATTCTAACCTACACATATATACCTATATAATTAGATTATAATCTAATTTAGAAAATATAATTAATATATATTTCATTTCCTATTACACTCCATCAATACAAAGCATTTGATGTATAAATAAATTCCTTAATATTGCAAGCTCGGTCACATACAACACTATTTCACATGTTAATATATGAATAAATCGATTTTGCGATACTGAATAAATAAAAAATAGCGGTGCACAAAATCACTTCCTATTTGATGTATAATGGTAAGAAAAATTGATATCAATACACTAAAATGTAGTATATAATTGAGATGTTATATAAAAATATGATATATGTACCTTATATGTAAGATAAAATAAAATGATAGTTTGATTTAAAATCATGTTAAGACAATAAACAAGGCAAAAATAAAATAGAGTGTGTACATATCGTGCGACAACGAGAATATCGTTTATAAATAATAAAGGACACATTACATTAAATAGTATCAATGTTTTAAGACAACATGATAGAGTTAATAATTATATTATAAAAGAATAAGAATAAGAGTGAAAATTACACATACACTATAATACATCCCAGCTATATATACTTGATATTGTGCACAGTGCAAATTTATATAAAGTAAGCATCACAGTTGGCTGTGTTAAAATGTATAAATTATATACATATGTGTGTGCTTCTTAATAAACAACTCACGATCGCTAACACGACAACTTTTTTTCTCAGGAGCAAGATCAGCTGACGTAAGGCCGGCAACAGTTACCTCAGTCCAAAGGAAGCCTCCCCCCTCTGTAATAGCTGCAAAATGTTGATGTGTGCATTGTACTGTAAACTACCTATGTAGTATTATTACGTAGAGTATATTGCACCAGATCATAATCCTAGCGAGACTATTCACCTATAAATATGTGGAATCGTGAATAAATAATTTGTTTTTGGTATGCGATGTTGATTATTTGAGAACCTAATAACATCGATTTGGTTTATTGTTAATTAGTAGACTGAAAGTTGCAAAGTATAGCACTATATAATTATCTCAATACCTCCCAATCAAAATTCCAACAACAATAGCCATCATCATTGCCATGAAAAAAAGAAATCTCAGTGTCTCCTGAATTGAATGAACCAGGCATATAAATAAATATGTGTGCGGTTGCTTTATCGTACATGACTCAAACGTAACATAAAAATCAGATCAAAACGATTGAAGTAAAGAAACAATATTTTAATACCAATCAATTCCGTTTACGGTGTCAAACATTAACAATTACTTCGATGTGTCATTTGTGTTTGATAAAATCTACGACTAATGCTAATGAACAAACAGTCAAAATAAACAAGATTTAAGTATTATTATCATCCTTAAATTTTATTCAATAATTTTTTATTTTTTTTATTCATTTTATTAATGAAATAAAAATAATAAAGAATAATAATATGCCTGTTAAACAGAATAATATATTCTGATACAGATATAAATTAAAAGGGCTGCAAGTACGCATTAAAAGAGTAAAAGATATTCTAAGTGTATAAGTTAAAGAATGTACTTGTTTACCACAGAATAATGTCAGAAATCAGAGTAAAAGATTTCGCACACTCTATAAGACTGGAGTGTTATTTGGCTGTAAGATAAAACATCAATTGTTTAACTTATGTATATCGCATACTTATAAAAATTCCAATAAATATTTTAAAATAAACATATATTAAAAGTTAAGTTTTAACTTTATAAATAAAGAATACTATAGCAAACCTTAGTACATTATTACAAACTAATTAACACAAATAATAAAAACAAATGAATTAATAAATATATAGTTAGTTAGTTAGTTTATTTAACACACTTATTACGCAATTTATGTAAAATATATACATTTTAAAATATGAGTACACTTTTTAGAATGAAAACGCTTATAAAATAATATGAAATAATTATAAAATATAATAAAGTAATTTGATATTTTACATTTTATGAAAAATTATAAGAGAAATTACATAGAACATATTATTACAAAAACCTTACTGCTTTGCAAATATTTAATCTGTAAATAACAAATAGAACCGGTCATTAAAAAGTGAGGTGTTCAAGAATAAGTACTTAATCAACTATAAAATACGAGTTGATTGTAGAAAAAAAGCAATGTGCAAAAATAAATAGATTAATATGGGATAGTAATATACTTTTGATATATGAAAATTAACACAAAATAGCGGTAACACAGTAACAATAGTTTGTAGAAAATTATATTAACGCATTATAATAAATGTCTGCATAGTCAGATATAAGGATATTATGTTTAAGCAATATATATTAAACATCATAAGGCCCATTATCTTTAGATTTATATGCATGCGCGATCTGACAATAAAACAACAAAAATATACGTGGATATATAAGAAAATTATTAACAAATCATGCAACTATTAAAAAAAAGTATATAAAAAATTCCCAGAGTCAATTTTTCTTAGAAATAACAAAGCACAAAAATGTCATATTCATTAAATTATATATTTTAACATTTTATTTGTTCCAAAAGTTAACAATGCATTTTGCTTTGTTTTATTTAAAAAATTAATTATCTGCAATGGACGTTATATATTAATAAAAATGTATTTTGATAATAACGTTAAACATAAAATTTATGCAGATATTCGCAAAACTTATCGTATGTAAGCAGTTCTATATAGATAAAAGTTAGTATAATAAAACTGTTATTATTAAAACGGACAATGTTGCAGCATCCACTTATTTGAACAAATTATAAAACATATATACTGTGCTTCTTTTTATTTCATTAAATTAGCGATTTTTTTAATATACAATATAATTAAAACCCTGTATAGAAATGTTTTATATAAAAAACGAAATAAGTAAGCTGGTACTACATAATTTATCTGATCAAATTTAGAACATAACTAATATTTATTTCATAGCTCAAACTGATACGTTTATTCCACTTTACACTAAAAAGTTTGTCAAACCAAGATTTTCCACTCAAGGTTTTTTGTTGAACATTTTATACGACTATATATATTTCACAACTAATTTAAGTACATACAAGCTTATAAATATATAAAGATAATAAGGGCATGCGAATAAGCATGGCGAATATGTGTGTCATTTTGTTTTATTCCAATAAAAATAAAAACAAAACAAAAAAATTTCACAAATGAAAATAGTACATTTGACGTAAGACCTTACCATCCGTTCGCTCATTCATCTTCTTCTCTTCATCCTCCACAACAACCAGACTAGCCTGACTGGATCTGGTCGAGTCGCTAGCCTCAGACTCTTCCGAGTTCTCCTCACTCGAGATAGGAACAGCGGCCGCGCGGGCAAAGTTGAAGTCATTATTCCGCTTGATGGCCTGCGGTGACTTCACACTATTGAAGCTAAGGAACTGAGAGGCGAAGGCGGCGTCGTCGCCCTTGGCAACAGCAGTCGGCATTATAGGTAGAGATAGGGGCGGCGGTTGAGCGATCCGTTTTGGGGCTGTTGTGCATATAATAAATCAGGAAATGATGCTACTGTTATTACACTTGGAAAAATAGTAATATGATCCCGAATTGAAACATTAAAAACCAATTAGATTAGGTTTATAAAAAGTTACGATGACAGAAAAATTATATGCGTTCATATTTTACAATTTTTAATAATACACACTTCCTTTTATTTCAATTTATCATACATATACGTATAAATATAAATTTAGATGTATCCGCGTTTCACAGATAATTTCTGCCTCGTCAATTATTAGAATGGATTAGGATAAAAAAGAATAAAAATATACATAGTACTGTTATATAACAATTTATTATATATACGAGAAATGTATATTCTTCTTGGTCCTAATTCACCGTAATACTGACAAGGTAGAAAGTATCTGCAAAACGCTTCTTAAGAAACCCTTAACCTTATTTAGCTGTGTAATTCGTTCAATAACATGAACAGATAAATAAAAACAATTGTAATAATTATAAACAATGATTACAAAAAAATAACTTTAAGCGTAAGTTAATAAATAATGTAATGAATTATTTATTGTTTTACACAGTAGAAAAATATATAGCTTTTTACTTATTATTATAAAGTGCAAAAAGAGTATAAAATTTTTTAAAACATGTATTAAATAGTGAGTCGTTTATTCTTATTTTGAAAAACACCTAGTTATAGTATTCCAAATATTAAGTATAATAAAATATACACTTGATTTTACTAAAAATTCCGATTAACTGTTTAAATTTAAGTAAACATAACAAATTCTATATAGTTAATTCTGTTACTTTGCTAATTAGAAAACAATAATGTTTAAGATTTGTTTATTTTATATTGGTTGACAAATAAAAAACGAATATATTTAAAGTAAAATAGCTAATCAAAGTAACCATAGACAATTTTTTTATTTAAATACACAAGAGGAAACTCACAAGCAATAGGAGGTTGCTCCTCAGACTTAACGGGTATTGTATCAGGTGTCCTTTTAAGTGATGACTTTAAAACTTTTGGTTCATTGGAAGGCGGCTGTTTACTACCGATTCCTTCGTTTGATACTTTAGTCACAGAAGTTGACACACGTTCATTCCTGGGTACTGGTTGTTTCACCTTTCGTTTGGGGCTTCTAAGGGAGTCCGAGGGACTAGACGAAGAGGAAGAAGAAGACGATCCACTTTCTGAATCACTCGAGTCCTTCGTTGCTTGAGCCTGCACCTTCCTTTGTTCACTCGGTGAGGTGTTATACATCGTCAATTCCATCTTCGCACTCTTATCGACACCACTTCCTCTAATCTGCTGCCTGAGGAGGTCGTTGCGAATCGTATCTAGGTCAGGTTTCGGTGGAAATCGATGAAGATCTTCCCGACTCCGTGCAAAACTCGCCTCTGGACTGTCCGGCGTGAAAGTGGTCACACTTACGGGCCGCACAACTGGCACGGCATTCTCCTGCGTCGGCTGAGTACCCGTCCTGCGCACGGTCACCTCTTCCTCAACGTGAAAGGTCTCCTCATGTACCTTCTTCTCGACAGTGTGTGAAATGGTTTTCGTCTTGGTAATACGTCGGCTGCTCTCAGATGTCGAGGACTCAGTCACTTCGTGCTTTGTCTTGCTGTCAGAGGCAGTAAAGTACTGACGCTTAAAATTGCGCGAGTTAGAAATCTCTTCTTCTAACAATTCTTCCTCGGGGTCGAGGTCCTTCAATCCCTCCGGGACAACATCTCCGGCATTGAAGTTGCCTTCATCAGAACTCTCGTCTGATGACTCTTCCGAATTTGATGACGAAGATGACGAAACAGGCGGTTTCTTGTTTACCTCTCTATTATCATCAGCCTTAACATACATACTGACCGTTTGCAATTTCTCCGGCGATGGTAGGTTCTGCACTTCCTCAATCCTTTCCCAGCATTCCTGAGGTGCAGGAACACAGTACACTATCTCATTCGGCTTCGGTGTAGTCTCTTCCACTTTATTTACTTGAGGTAGCCAGTACTTCATTGATGTAGTCACCTCACCATGGTCAATATGGCTGGGGTTATCTCGAAAATTAGAGGACATCTGAGACGCTTTACCGCCGGTTGATGGCAGAAAACCGTCATCCTCTTCGCTTCCATTGTCACCATCATCAGCAAAAGGAATACCTCCGTCAGAAGCGGGTTGCTCCTCCTTGATAGGTTTTCCCCGACCTTTAATAATGAAATGGGGTTTAATGGTAGCTTCAGACGTCGCCGTTTTAGACGAAGTTATACTTGGTGACTTTACTATTAGTTGAGGCGTTTGCGAAGGTTTATCAGATGAATAGTTAAGTATCGCAAACAAGTCCGCTAAATCCTGTGATCTTGAATCTACCATGGGGGATTTCTTATCAGTTGAGGGACTCTCCTCCACAATTTTTATGATTTCCTCGATTGATTGATGGTGACTATCGATTTTAGTAGGAAGGGTTGTTTCAACACGCTCTTCGGCAGTAGGGGGTATTTTCTGTTTAGGTGTATCGAGGGACTTCGTTTTTTGTTCCACGCGACTTGGAAGAGAAACGGGCGGCTTCTTTGGCGCGTCACTTTCCGAAGTACTTTCAGAGCCACTTGATGACGTATATTCACTTTCAGAATCAGTATCACTCGGTATCTCATCTTTACTAGCTAATTTGTTACCTTGAGATGATTTAAGAGTATTTAGATTTGTTTTAGTTGGTTTAGAATCTGAAATAGAACGTTTAGTTTCTGTGGGAATTCTCTGTGAAGTATTCGGATTTTTATTCGATTTGGAAAGAGAACGAGGATCTGTTTTAATGCTGCCTGAAGAACTTCTTGTGTCTGGCTTAGGATTTTGACTACTTGATATTGAGCTATTAGGAATTTCCTTAAGAGACGCCCTGGTTGAAGGAACTGGCATTGTAGATGACCGCTTAACATCATTTGTGCTTTCTGATCTTCGTGAATCAACTCGGTCGTCTGGAGTGGCTTTTAAACTATTAGATGCTTGCACTCCTTGGATAGTGCGCTGAATGAGGGTTTCTTTGGGCTGCACTTCAGATGGCGGCTGTATACTGTCCCCGGTATCTTTTTCTATATTTTCTGCACCTTCCTTGGACTTTTTATCCCTCGACTTTTTAGATTCCTTTTTACTAGAATTTCTACGCCAAAATTTTATAGAATTTGATTTTTCTGCTGGTGTTCTCTTAACAACAATTCCCTCATTTTGAACAAGAATTCTGCCAAAAGTAACGCGAGATGATTGTGATCCACGTGAACTGCAGATTTCAGATTCCAAATCATCCGAAAGAGGATTACTAGTAACACTCGCTGGAGCCTTAAATGAATCGGCATTTGATAATTTGTGTACGCGCGGCTGATCATTGGGAATTCCTTTTTGAGAGTCAGGTCTGTACGATGATTTGACTGCAGGAAGATTGTCTTCTGTATTTTGGACAGGCATAACCGATTGACTGGGGTCAACATAGCTAGCAGCGCTTTCAACAGTGTCTCGTATGGAACTATTCCTTACAATACGAATCGAACTTTGTCGTTTAAAGGGCTGTTTAATCGAGGGGTCATCGGGGGTTACTGGCGACTTTTGATTGGCTGATTGAGCTATCACAGAAGTCCTTACAGTGTAGGCGTCGGGATCTTCCGCAGAGCCCTCCTGAAGCATACGAAGAAGGTCCTCATCTGTTGATCGATCAGATCGGAGCATAGCATCAGCCCAAGCGTCATCGTCAAGATAGTCGGCAATCTTGTACTCAGTGTCATCATCCTCATCTTCTGGATTGGCTTCTGGACCTCCGGTAGCCAAGGCAATTTCCACTTCGGTACCCCCATCGGGCAGAAAACATTCGCGTCGATTGACAGCAATGAGGACATCGTTGGGCAGGATAAACTCCGACTTGTACTCGTGAACAACCCGTTTACCAAGGTAAGAGACGGAGTTCGTCTCGTTGGAGGTCAGCTCGCGGTACTCCCCACCGTCCTGATCTAGAAACTTGAGCAAAGCTGCAGCATTTTCGTCATCCGGGGGGGCATTTCTCGGAATCTCCGTGACTACATTCTCACGAGTTTTGGTCACGTGAGTATGAGAACTGATCACATGTCGATTGATATTCTGGGGTTCAGGATTTACTCGCCGTTTTGTTAGCGGCGAAACTGAATCAAGGAGGGAGTTTCCCCCGGTAGGCAGAAGGCTCTGATGAGTTGTCATTGTACTCTACTAAATCAATAACTAACCGACATTACTGAAATTAGCGGTGTTAAAATATTTTGTTCTCTCAAGCTCTCAGAGATGCAGTCTAAACGGAATGTGTCAATAAAGGCGGTCGATATCTATTTGATAAGACTGAAGTACAAGAAGTGACTCAATATTACTAGTAGAGTATATTCTACTGTGGAATGCTAGAACACGTCAGTTGCTTTCATTCAGTTATTTACTCGTCACGAATATTGCAAGCGTCAATTGTAATGGATTACACAGTAGATTACACAGAGGGTTTGTAGGAGACAGTATTGATGATGAAGACTAATGTAAACAAATTAGTAATTGTAGTCCACTGAGATAATCCTGTTATCTATTTACAAGAATATATCTGAAAAATAGAAAAATAATAGAACTTCTTACACATTAAATATGAAAAACTAGCTCGCAATAATAAATTATATTTATAATAATGAATAAACCACATAATAGAAAGTAATAGCATGGAATATAGGTTATAAAACCTGTAAATATCAGTATAAAAAACGTACATTTACATATGTATACAAATCAAATAAATCATAAATTAGGGCAATGTACGCGTGTGAGCTACATTTAGACTTATATTTTAGCAATTATTTTAGATTAGTCTGAATTTATCTTCCAAGTGTTATTAAATACATGAGGGCGTTATATATTTCAGTTTCCATTTCAATTTTTAAAAGTCGGAATTTTGTAAAACTTTTAAATGTTCAATATTACAGTAATCGTCGACTAAACTGAAATTACTACATTGAATCCACCTACTACTATAAATCCGTGATTTATATCTACATTTGTCGAGGTGACACGTTCTGCACATGACATTCAATAGTTAATCTTATATAAGCTTATGTCGGTGAAACTGTCAAATAATAGAAATCCATTCGAGCTATTTATTTTAATAACTGTAATGACTTAGAATATAAATAATTTAATATTAATCTCCTAGTTTTTAATTAACAAATTATGTTTTAAATCAAGCCATTGCCATACGCGGGTCATTTTGCATCACTCTATAGTTCACCCAACCATTGCTTATTGAGAAATCTTGCCTTTCAAATAATACATTTAATTAAAAATATAAAAAAGTTCTTTATTATTCCAATTCAATTACATTACAATAAATTACATTTTAACTGTACCATATATCTAAATATTAAAAGAAAAAAACTATGCTCAGTACAATTCCTATACTTTAACATTTTTGCACGGGTATCTGTATTTTTTTTAATCTATAAAAACTTTTACTTTAAATAAGTACTTCAAAATCCACATTACAATAGTAGTGTTTTGACCATGGACTATTAAATGATTAATTTGAGATGTATGAACTAGACATTAAAAGTAACAATTATAATACTGATAGCTATTAATATTTTACATTGAAACTCATTTATAATAGTTATTTTAGTCTCTTAAGTTAATTCCAAGGTAAACTATATAAATTAAATTTCTGGAATAAGCATGGTATTTTTAATAGATATTTAAAATCGAAATTCAAATTCAAATTCAAAAATCATGCAACCATTTTTGCATACTTTTAGATAAATACAACTTTTAAAGTTTGTACAAACTTATGAGAAGTGTTCAAATTAAGTACGCAAATAATTATTAACTGTTACTAATAAGAAAGAACATGAAGAAAATGTTAAATTAATATTTGAATTTTCTTTGAAATTTAAATTTGAAATATTAAACGTTCAGCCCTGGGACACCAGGATTATCATAAACTTTAAGCACTATTATTGGAATTATCAAATATTTATATTTTAATATATTATGTTCAAAAATTTAGTTTTTCACAAAATATTTTAACATATATATTGTTTAATCTAGCTAATTAAAACCTTTCAATGAGATATGTAACCCATACAAGTATGTCTACTAAAAATATCTAAAACATAATATAAAAAATTGTAGTAAAAATATAAAAATCCAAATAAATATACTATTTGTCACTAAAAATATGTCAAACCTCTCATTTAGTTTTATTTATTTAGATTTAGATGCAATTAGTTTATTAATTCATAAATAATTACTAACAGCCTTTGTCTCTTTCTTTGATAATGCTAGTAAATTCGGTAATAAAAGCAGTGAATACTAGTAAATTTAGTTAATAAACTTTCTAATATACTTTCAGGAAACTTTATGAATTGGTTCTGATGCTATTTGTTCATTTTCATCGTAAAAACAATTTTGTTTTGTATTTTAGCGAAATATATTTCAACTTCTTCAATTAACTTTTTGACTTCTTAAAATGTGTTAAAAATATTTGTTGAATATCTACTAAACTAATTGGATTAGCAATTCTCAAAAAGAGTATTATTTTTTTATCAAAATTAAAAAATATATATAATCTAGTTTAAAATTATATTTTTAATAATATATAAATAATTAGTAATTGTTATTTTTGCATATTGTATTCTTTAGTTTGCCATAGTTAATCCAATCATTTAATAACCCAACAATAATTTGTATTATTTTTGCTAAAGTTACTATAAAATAGAAGGTACTGAAGTTTTAGAATATTTCTGAAGTTTATACTATAGACATAATACCATTTCCCTAAAATCTTATAAAATATACTTTAAATGCTTAGCTGAAATCCCACAATTACCCTCTGCTCTCCATTGACAAATTTTAGAGTTCAAAATGATGTAAGAACATTCAATGGAAGCTCCTCAAACACCATTGCAACTGCAAAGTCTATATAACTGGAGAACTTTCCACATGATGCCTGAAGAGATTTTATTCTAATAGCATGCATCAGCAGTGCAATATACTCTGCTTCATCAACCTGGTATATTGAAATTCTTTTGTGCCAATACCACTGCTAAAAAAGCTCAACCCTATGACACCAGCATTATTATAAACTTTAAGCACTATTACTGGAAGAACCTGGTGTGCCATATGCTGATGTACTTTAATTTATTTTCAATTTAGATATTTATCAATATATATGTGTGTTTCTGCAACATTAATAAAACAATGATTGGAATACATTTCTATGTGCACAAAAATGTAGACTAAGGAATTTAGTGGGATTTTAGGTTAGGTTTTCAGATAAATGGAATTTCTTATACAGAAGAAGTTATATAGATGAGATTTGCCTTGTACCCAGAAATTCCATATAAGCAGAGTTATTTGTATTATATATTGAAAGAAATGTAACCATTTATATTTGTTATATTTATAAAAAGATTAGATAGTAAAATATAACATATAAATTAAAGTGCCATTTAAATAATTTTAACAATTGTTAATAAAATAAATATAATAACAATTTTTGGTAATATTAAAAATTAACAATTAAATGTAAACTAAATTTACTATAAATTTTTATGACAATAAAAATTAATAGAATACTTATTATAATTCATTTTATGTGATATTACTCTTCTGGAAATTATATTAGCATTAATAAATTTTGTATGAAAGGAATTATTCTATGTGACAATGGAGTGGGAGAATCAGATACGATTTTCTACAGATTGAAATCTATATACTCAGAATGGATTAATATATGGCAATGTGAACTGAAAGGGAAAATATTAAGTAGATTATTATAATACATGAAATATTTTGCCTTATTATGGTCAATGAGTATATGCATATACATATATATATATATATATGTGAGTAATTAAAATCAGCTAACAACATAATCTGCATTTATAATAGTATTTTAAGTTAGAAATGTGAATGATTCACATTTATTTATTTTAAATATAAAAATATATATATTTGATAAATTATTTATAATTAAAAAGTGTTCATTAAATATCTTCTTTTTTTATTTAGCTTACTAACATTGCAGGAAAATATTTAAATTTTAAGATTAAAATGGCTGCATATATAATATTAATGTCAAATAACTTTGAATATAATTGCAGTACCCCAGCTAACATAAAGAACAATGTTTACCAAATAACTGGAGAAAAGAATATGATCCTTGGGTGGCTTGCAGAAGTTGGACTGATAGCCAATCATATAGCTATGAATGGGTTTTGTTTTATGCAATCTACAGTAGCAACAGTAGATCCTGAATTTTATAAAATGGGGTACCATTCAAAAAGAGCACACAAAAAATGTCATACTTTACTTTTTTATTTATTGAAATTGTTAAGATATTTTTTTATATATGGCTTAGTTTATTTATATATGAAAATAATAATTACTTAATTAAAATAATATAAATTTAGTTTCAGGTATTATATATCACAAAAATATAAAATACATTTATTTTCTAAAATCAATAAAATTGGATAAAGCAAATAAAGTATTACATTATATTAATCATTGAATTAGAATCAAAAAGAAAATGTGATCCTTATTTAATTAAATAGTTAATAAGTATGTCTCTGAGATATCTGTTGCTACTCACATCATGATATGTACACCATATAAAATTGACTATTATTATTATAAGTCTCTATGAATAAATATCAGCACAGGAGCATATATAAACAATATTCCACCATCATTGATTAATCTTTAAATGGTTTTTACCTACTATAAAAAGGATTGGACTGATTTAAAAATTGCACTTGTAACTTCTATATATGGTTAGGCTAAAGTCAATATAAAATAAGTTGTATATATATATTTTATAGTATATTTATACCTTGTATTTTACATGTGGTTATACCAAAGAGAACCCTTTTAGCCTTCAATATGAAGGGTCCTAAAAATCTTACTGGGATATGGGGGGAGGGGGATATTTATCAATCTATCCTCTCTTGACTATGCCTCTGGCTATATACAAATACTTTTACAGGGACAAAAAGCTCTATTTATATATTATATATATATATATATATATCTTAATTGCCTCTGAAATAATAGTTTGAAGTTAGATGAATGTAAATGAATGAATTTTGAATAGTTCTATATAAAACAGAATATTTAAAGATAATAGTAACATCATATTTTTTTTATGTAATTGAAAAATCATAATAGATACCTTATACTGTATAAAGAGCACTTTTTAAAAAGACAGCTGTGAAAGAATAGGAAGGATTTGAATCCTGGCACCTCCCTCATTCCTGGATTCAGCAGTGAGTATAGTGATGGTAAATTGTGATACTGCAATACATGAAAGCAATATTTGAGTATATGTATTGATTTAATAGTAGGCAGAAGTTGACTACAAATAATTTCACTGCTGAATCCAGGAATGAGGGAGGTGCC
>JAYRBW010061164.1:0-10466 GCA_036023295.1 Invenusta paracnida | reverse complement strand
CGGCATCTGCTGCCTCATTGCCGGCAATGTCAGCATGTCCTGGGATCCATTGCAGGTGAATGTTTACATCCAGGTGGGGAAGTTTATCCCTGATCTTGATGGTATCGATCGAGTGTCCAAAATTGCTGTTGTTGTCTTCGAGGTTGGACTACGAAGGAAGGATAATCCCGAGTATAGTTATATATACAGTGTACGGATAATAACTGCCTAACCAATTGAAACGTAATTTTATGTTTAATCTAAACTATTTTAATTTTCATCCAACATTAGAGATTAGATGCTGCCAATGTCATCTATTGTCGCATGTATGAGTTTTTGATAAATATAATTATTTATAACATGAAAAATATCCTGTTAACTTAGAACATTACAAAGTAAATGATATCTTTATCATTTTGTTTTGTACCTAATTAAATTTTAATCCGTTTTATTTTTCGTTTTGTTCTTCTAGATTTAATTGAGTTTAGTACATGATTAGTTTATGATTACTTGTTCATATATTTTAAGAAGATATACGTACCTATATATAACTACAATAAGTGACTATTAACGAAAAATAAAATTGAAAATTATCATTAACATCAAAGGATTTACACAGATAAACACAATCATATACCAAGAATAGGAACTATTAAAAGTTCACCATTTTGTGAGTGTATTATTATTTTTTTTTTTCAAAAAACCAATGCATGGAACAATAGTTGGTATACTTTATTTAAAAAAATTAATTATCTGCTTACAAAATTCTGCAGTTTAATCATTTAATTTATATATATCTTAATAAAATATTTTATAAATCCATGGTATTTGTACATACAATTTGATAATAAATATAAAAATAAAACTTGATAACTAATTTTTTTATAAGAATAAAACAAATAACTAGATTTGATGAGGAATTGTTAGTTAAATTGTTAGCCTTTACAATGATAATAAATGTAGTTGAAGAATACCATAGAAATGAGAGTTATATAGATTGACACGTCGATGACAACTCATCAAAATTCATTAAAATTTATTAATCTAAGGAGTGTAATAATTTTCTTATATTTTTATATTATACGAAATCTATTTTTCAAATATTTACACGAAAAAGCCTAAGCTACAAATAAATGAGCTAAATTGTAGTGGCTTTCGAACGGAGTCGTGATTTTTATCAGGATTATGACTGGATGTCGCTTCTAACAACTCTATTTTTATTAAGAATACTAAGTGGACACTGGTAAGTGACAAGAATAATGTCATTTCTTTCTTATATACGATATTTATTATAATCTTCTAATCCAATGAATATCGTTATATTATGAGCAATGCAGTGAAGAGTACTTTTTGATATTGTGACAACATGACAGTAAATGTAAATGCAAATGTACGAGTTCCGTTTCTTAAAAATAAATGAATAATTTCTAAGACTTATAGTGTAGTCTATTATGAATATATCTATCAATTCTATTGGGTAAAACTTCTACTACCTACTCATAATTTGACTCTCAAAATACTTTGGTTATGCGATAAAATGCATAAGAATAATTATCATTAAAGAACGAATAGGACGTCATCGATGATTATTTTTGTGAAACTAACATTAACGATAACTAAGTACATAGAAGGCTGAGCTGATATGTAATAACACAAGATTATCTATATTTACAATGATTATAGTACCTACTGCATGTCAAAATAGTAAAATACACTTTCTTAGAAAAATATCATCATAAACTCGTAAAATGTTAAAAGGTGTGTTACAAAAAATCATAATAAGCCGATGTAAGGTTTGCAAAAAGAAATACATTATCGACAGATAATAATAACTTTTTTTATAACTGAAGCATATGATTTAATCAACGACAAATTGGATTATTGGAATTATTTATACGTTTTATTATAAGCAGGTCTAGAAAGTGTGTTTAGAAAAGAAATACCTAATGCCACCTTTCCTCGCAACCAATCACACTCCGGTATGGATTAGTACCAACATAAAAAAGTGTGAGTCTTTTCTAGCATTCTGTTTCATGCCAAGCTACTGAAAAGTAATCAATCTCTTTACTTTCACGTCCATTTGTTATTGCAATAGGATTGCTCAAGTGCATGAGTAACATAACATTTTAATTTAAAATTATATGGGAAGAGTAGTAGTATTATTTGTGAGAGTAAATTAAGTCCTTGTTGTCAAGCGGAAATTCATATACATCTATTCCTAGTTTGTGTTCTTAACTGAACAAAATGTGAGTATATAAAATGAAGTTATACTTGAGAAATTTTTTGAAAAGTATTAATCAATGCTTTTAGTTAATTAGAGGCAAACAGCAAAAGAGACCATAGTTAATAATGTATCATTATAAGAATAGGAACATGGAGGTTTAGGAGTAAAAGATTACAGAAAGTTTAAATTTTCATACTATTCAATATTTTATTGTCTGCTGCTTAAATTTAAAACATAAATTGTATACATTCAAGCTACGTATAAATGTCGAATTACAATTATTCAGAGTCTATTTGTAGTATCGCAATATTATATTATTCTAAATGTTTACCAAAAGTTACCTTAAAGTTTCCTAAATATTAAAAATATAAAATAACTTTCTATATACTACTTCCTTAAATTTTCGTGATTATGGCCATTTCTAGTGCCAAATTTGAATCGTTTGGGTACATTTCTGGGGCGACCCCAGAAAATTTGTCAGATGGGAGGCACAACATGAAGAGGCGCGTAACTCTATGTCATTATTAATTTTAAACTTAGACTTATCTCTATTTAAAATATTGTTGGCATTTTCCAGCTAATCCAAATATATTCTATGGTAATTTATCACGAGGATTTCATTTTTGATATCTAAAGGTACAAGAAACTTCTCCTTCATATTATATTACAATTAATAGATTTAGGCGTCATCAGTAAGATCGAAATTTCTGCTATATTTTCTAAGATGTAATCAAAAGAATTAATTTTTACAGCAGATTTATTATTTGTAGCATACACTATGACATTGGGCTATAATGTATACAAATGTATACAATGTGTATAATGTATATACTGTGCCATTGAATCATGCAATGTGAATGATTGGTCTTCTCCAACAGTCAGAATGTAAAATTTACTCATAAAACTATGACACGTAACATATTATAAATAGATCAAATAGAAAAGTGTATTACATAAAATCTGCCAATATAAACTATCGCATTTATTTTCTAAACAATCGGTTCGGAGCATTAGTAACATAAATAAAACTAACCTAGTCCTGTAAAATATCAACAAGTTCGAAACGCCTCGGGTGGCTTTTGACAAAGTTTGTCACTAATGTTTCTAAATCGATGCCAATATCTCGATAAATAAACATGTGCACCAGTCTAGACAAGCGATCCTGGCTCATTGTTGATCGGAGACAGTTTTTAGAAGACGAAACCTTGAAAATGATGGTTCACATTCACAGCTTGTGACCGGAATTGTAGCAGCAATGGGAGGAGATGATGAATATTAATATATCGCCATCAGTAAAATGTTTCAATTTGGTGTCCCAACACTGCAATTTCGACTCGAGTGTGCAGGGTGATTAAATGTCGTTGTGCAAACGCGCAAATTATCTCACATTTTCCTTTTACCGTCCACCCATCTTTCAGCAACGCAGGGAGTAGACAAGGAGCTGTAATCGTAATATGCTGCATCTTGAAAAATCTACTTTTCATTTCACTGGTCATATGATCAAGGAAAGATATGCCCCAGTTCGTTTGTTATACTATTCCTCTGGAGTTTCCACGGGAATGTTGTCCGGATGAATTTGCTGACCACAACGACAAATTAGGTTCTATTTTAGGTTCACTTCGTGTTTTATTTAGTTCAAGTTTTGTTTATTTAATGTTATATTGAGTTAATATTGTTTTATTATCTTTAATGTTGTTGTTTTAGTTTGTTTCTAATAAAATTTTAGTTATGTTGCAATTGATGTGTTTGTTTGATTTAATCTTAAATTAAGCTAGCTTTTTAGTGATGTTAATTTTCATTAGGTGAGGGTGTAATTGCTCATAAGGCGTCGACGTAAATGTTCATAAGACGAGGGCGTAAGTTATCTTTAGGGGGGAGGGGGCACGTGCCCTCTAGCCCACATGGGGCCGCCCCTGCCTTTCACTTTTGTAGGTAGCATTTCAGTTATTTAACGGCATGAGCTTGGAGCTAACAAACACTTTTCTATCTAGGTTTATAATAAATCTAATTAATAAATAGAATTATAAATCTTTCTCAGAGGTTCTATCGGCTAAATGTTTAAATGAAACAATCAACAACAACTTTATACACATGTTTCTAATTTTACATCATACCCTGGAGAATGCAAAAACAGTATTTATATAGTATACATAACATTACATTTTAGTAAATTTATAGTTTAGCATTTCATTATTTAACGGCATGAGCTTGGAGCTAACAAACACTTTCCTGTCTTTTAGGTTTATAATAAATCTAATTAATAAAAAGATTTTTCTCAGAGGTTTCTATTGGCTAAATGTTTAAATGAAACAATCAACAACAACTTTATACACATATTTCTAATTTTACATCATACCCTGGAGAATGCAAAAACAATATTTATATGGTATACATTTTAGTAAATTTATAGTTTAGCTTTCATTATTTAACGGCATGAGCTTGGAGCTAACAAACACTTTCCTATCTTTTAGGTTTATAATAAATCTAATTAATAAAAAGATTTTTCTCAGAGGTTTCTATCGGCTAAATGTTTAAATTAAACAATAAATTTCCACGTATTCCAATATAATGGATTAGTTCTAATTATGTTTTTGGTTTTTAGCGAGAGAAACCGATTTTGTCAGTGCGATATTCTGTGGAAAATATTAATTGCGTTCAGAAGTGTATTTTAGAAACGTTTCAAATAGTTTTCCTATAATTAAATTTAATGCTCTGAATATATTTAAATTTTATATATTACAATTTTGATATATTTCCCAGATGTATGCCTAACTACACAAACGTGTTTTTGATACAATAGCAACTGCTCTCGAAGGGTTAACGTTTCGTGACATTCTATTTGAAAAGAGAGAGCCAATTGTGAGCTAGATACTTAGAGAAACGCGTGGGAGAGGTTTTCACAGATATTCCTAAACCAGAAAGGAGCAGAGCAGATTTCCTATTGTCAGAAGGAAACGAGGGGTGCAAATAATTGTTCTATTTGCTGAAAATGTTGTATTAAAGTAAGCAGCCTGTAGGATGAATGTTCACAAATAACTACAACGCCAAAGAAACGTAAATTTAATTTTTGTGCATTTATCTCACTTGTTGTGGCTGTATGCTACTTTAACAAATAAATTATTTCGCGCAATTACTACGATTGTTTATATCAGTTTTTTGTTGCTTTAACTCAATTTCCGACGAAGTGATCAGTTTTGCGTCATGGATATTGGACCGGCTGGAATTTTTACTGAAGAGTTTTTGCGAATTTATTTTAATCGTGTGGCCAATCAGTCGAATGGGCAAACTGGAAATATTACTTTTGGTCCGATAGACTTCTCTGGAAAACCGGTAAATATCAATAATATATACATGTGTGCGCTCTTTGCGTTTTATCGGTTGCATGATTAGATTCATAACTGTCAATTGCTTCATCTATCTTTCAAACATGATTATTTAGTGTCAAACATGTATGTTATTTGACTCTAGCCTTTAAAACATGATTTAAGCATACAAAAATTACGGTAGTCATAACAGGTGTTGTAAGGTTTATTAATAGTATATTAGCATTATTAGTAAAAATTTCAAGTAATATTTTTGCATTACCGAATTAAAAATACCAATAGTAAAAATCATTTCATAATGAAAAAGTGGTGAATTATAAGTAATACTAAACGTGAAATTAAATATCATTTGGTAAAATAAATTTTTATTATGCGAATATATATATTTATGTATTTATGTATTATTGGTATAATGTTATCACTGACTTCAAAATTATATCATAAGTTTGAGTATAATTAATATAAATTGTAATTGCTCTGTATAAAGCGAAGTTAACTATATTTCTCTATACTACAGTTTTACTTATAGATACAATATAATGTTCATAATTGTCGCATTTTCTCGAAATGAATTTAATTATACTATAAAGCCGTGAGCATAACTTCCTAGTTAATACATTCAATAAAATATGGAATTGACGAATGAATCCGCTATGTGAACTTAGTTTAACAATTTGTATGTCATAAAATAAAACTAATTAGGAGACTAAATTGTCTCTTACTAATGATTAGTTCTTTCAATTAGTTATCTCCATTTTAGGAGTCCAAATATAATATATTTTGGACAATTGTATCGTAAATATTGAATATTGAATAATGAAATATTTTATATATGTAATATTGAAAACTGTTATTTTATATTATTAAGTTTTTTTAATTCTTATATAAAAAAATCAAAAAGAAACAAATCATCGTCATTAAACTTTTAACATTACATAAAATAAATTGTTTATTTTAATGAATGAAAAACAAAGTATTTTTTTTTACAACAACTCAAAAGCCATGAAAATAAAATATAAACAAGACTTCCACATAATTCCTTAAACATATAAAAAATGTTAATGCAAATATTAAAATCTACTTTTCAATTATAATGAACGTATGCATGTTTTTTTATTTATTCGTTATTGATGATTTTGTATGTTTTTACATAAATGGAAAAAAGGCAGGATGTATTCAGGGGGTTAAACATTATACATCTTTATCTCATAATAATAACTTTTTTAAATATGAAATACATACTTAGTTTGTCAGATGTATTTTAACTACGAGCATACTGGTATATTAATAAATACTATATTTCTTTTATAATACAAATCTACAATTTAGAACAATAAATATTACGAGAAATATTGAGAGGAATATTTGGCAGAAAATTTTGCAATCTGCCTACAGAAACTGATCAATAATTTCCATTTAAAAAAAAAAAGTTGTTATTGCACCAAAACTGTAAACATGCATTAACCATCTGATGGTTTAAAATTTTACTTGTCGTTTGTAATTTTCTGGGATTTATTGGACCTCAACGCAAATGAATGTAAAATAAGCTTATTCTAGTCCAAAATAAAACTTCAAATGAAGTACTCAGTCAAAAAAGTATAATTACTAGTATATATATTGTAAGCGTAAACATGAATGCAAGTGTCTCTTACTCTCAGACAGTATTTTCTTCCATGCAAGACATGCAAACTTGTTGCATATGTTGAGCACATACGAAGTTTGTGCAGGATGCACTATTGTGCGTGTCTTGCGATCCACAGACCGGCTGCACAAGTGACAACAACCCTTGGAAGACCCATCTTCAGCGCTAACACCACGTGGTGCTGCAGTTTATTGCGCATTCTCATAGCCGGTTCATTCAGCGCAAACCCCAAAGCCACCAGAAAGAGCCTTCTACGATTTGATTTGTCGGCATTGAACTCCGGAATGAGCTCTCTGTGCAGCACATAACCATTGAGACAAGCAATATCCAAAACTTTGCAGAAAACAGTACATGCCAGCGCCTTGACTTGTACTTCGAAGTGTATTAGGCAACCATCTGATCCATCTGATCTGTGACACCTTTTGTATTGTTGTAGTCAAGATGACCAATGGCTTCTGGTTTTTTGAGTTGGCCACATTCCTAGCAGAATGTTGATTGCTCAAAACCAAAACCATTTTTGTTTGTTTTGCTTTGTAGGCCACAAGTTTACTAAGTCACAAGTGGAAACAAAGTTGGATGAGAAGATCTTCTTGCCGCGGTGGTGTCGTAGTTCCATAAGCATCTCGCTCACGACGATTTGCTCTCATTGTGCCCTCATCAGTTAACGTTCCAACCCAAGGGATCAGAAGAAGTTGTCCACAGTCACGCCAAAACCAGAACCATGCAGCTTTTGCATAAGAGTTAGCACAACAAGCTCACCCAATTGACGTCCTTGTCTGTCTTCATCTTTGTGTATATTTGCAAATCATAATAAGCAAACGGTGAATCATTGAGCGACCAGAATTTGAGACCATATTTGGCTGGCTTCGAGGGAATGCATTGAATGAATCGACACCTTTTACGGTAATAGTACAGTTGTCAATCAATAGTGACGGTTGGGCCAATATAACATCTTTGTGAGTTTCTTGTTAAACCACCAAGCAGTAGACGTAACTCTGCAAGCCTATTTTTTTGAATCTTGTATTTTTAGTTGCCCTGTTGTTAAATCTCAGATGACTGCGCGGTGCCTTGAACCGTATCAGAGTCATTGTTTTTCGAAACACAGGTCATTGATACATCCCATATTACCTTTGTACACCCTTCGTAAGATACACAGATCAATATAAGCGCGCATCTCAACCACATACGTTGACTGAAAAGCTGCTCCAGCTACCAATTGACCTTCGCGATTCGTTTCCACAACGATAGTATCAACCAAGTCATTATCAAATATCAATGAGAAGGTCGATTCTTCATTGTGAAGTCTTGCTGCCGAGTATGGAGTTGGGCCAGGCAGATAACTAAGAATGTTTCTTGTGGGTACTTATTGGGTAATATGTCAAGCACATCCTACTTCATGTTATGTAACTAGATATAGACACATTATGTAATTAGGTTGTATTGTACAATTACAAAGAATCTTTTATTTTGTTCACAATGTATGTATTACATACATAAGACTGTCAAAGTATTTTCAGCGAGAATGTAAACCGTTTGAGCGACCCTGCACCTCACTTGAGCCAACAAAGTGCAATGTCGGTCGATAATCCTAGATTATTCCACCACGTAAACATGCTTTTCAGTTTTGGGGTTCGTTAGACCCCAGGAATCATACACAGAATAACCTACTGCTAACTTTTTTGTTTTAGTAGCTACGGGTATCATATTTTTTGTCAACAAACATATATGTAAAAATAATAATTTATACGAGAGATGACATCTTTGCAATAAAAATGGAAGAATGATAAGCATTTATTATTGACGCTTGGGTCCAATGGACCACAAAACCATCAAAGCGTTAATAAAGCACATGGTAAACACATATTTGGAGAAACCTCTCAAATATCAAAATCTTATTGATAAACAAAATTTGCATATGACACTGCATGCTATTGTACTGGTATATACATTTATTGTAATTCAAATAGTAATCTATTTTAGAAAGATGTTTAAAACAGACAAAATTTTATTAAAAAAATCATCTCCTAACTAGAATTTTAATCGGAAATAAATATGCACAATAGAAATAGAAATAGATCGAATTCTGTTAATAGAAATCGATTAAATATATAATCTAAGAAAAATCTTCTTTGTTTCATTGTAGACTGACATAAAAGATGAAATATTATATTCTCATACAGAAAAATAAAACAAACAAAGTATTTATGAGAATATAATAGATATGTATTGTATTTTATGTAATAGTGTGAATTATGATTATATAACATTTAATAATATGTAGTTAGGTAAAAATTCTTTATAGAAACTTCGTAAGACAACTTGATATTCGTATACATAAAATAATCCTAATTTAAAAAATATATATATACCAGACACAAAAAGGTTGAATCCGTCCAACAAAAAAAATTATTTTGATTCAAATGGTTTAATATTATATCTAATATTCATATGAAATTTGAATTTTTGGTGTTAAATATCAAGTTTAATATTTCTTACCACATTATTTTACATAATTGAATTATACAAATTACACATACATCTTGAAGTGAATTGAATTGAATGGAATAGAATTTTATATTTAAATAATCTTCATATAATACACAACATTTTTCTGTTCAATTATTAATATGTATAGTTACATCAATTTGTTTTATATATACAATTATTTAAACACAGAAAGAAATATATATCCTAAAATATGTACATACATTTATAAATACATAAAAATATATATATACAAATAGTTTTATATATTATACTGAAACATATGCATGCACAAAAAACTCTTTAATATTTAATATTATTGTGTTTACATTATATACATTTCATAATTATCATAAATTATATAATATTATATAATTTTCAAGTATTAATTTTATTTTATACTTTGTATTAGTTTTCACTTACTATATAATAATATACAGGGAAATATTATTTATTATGACAGGCTAATTTATTAAATATTATCAAAATGCTCATTTGGAAAATAAATTGACAAAAAACCTACTATTTATTTGTATTTCGAAATTTTTTAACCAATATAACGATTGTTTATAAAAATTCATCTAAATATCGAATCAAATTATATCCATTAATATGATGATTTCCATTGAATTCGAAAAATAATTTCACGAGCGTTTTAAGGTATAATCCATAGATGACTCTAAGCATGTTTGTGATTTTTTTCGAATTCGGAGAATATTTATTATCCAATAACTGGTTTATTTCTTCTTTATTAACCTTATGAAACAATCTTTTATTTGATTGCATTTTAGCGTTGAATTAAATTTTATTGAGC
>JAYRBW010061163.1:0-10467 GCA_036023295.1 Invenusta paracnida | reverse complement strand
AACCTAGCCTTAACACCCATCTTTTTAATTCGGGTGCATTTTTATCTTTGAAAATATTTAATTAATTTGTTTAAACTCTATTTGTAAATACCACCACTTTTTATTTCAATTTCTCTCTGGACCTTTCTTCTGTTGAAGTCAATTGCATTTAACGAATACGTTTGAATTAAATATAATTGGATAAAAAAACTTTTGACTTTTATTTTTATTTTTATTTGGATTTATAAATCATTCTCGATATATCAATTATTTCAATATTAAATTTATTTCATGTATATAAGGCGAGTGATTTTATTTTAAAACGAATATCCACTTTTTAGTTACGTGAAATTCTTGAACATATTTATCTTTTCTCTGTAAATTAATAGTCATTTTCTTATACATCATTTTCATTTAACGCGAATATATACTATTTTTGTACATTCCGGAGGTTTTAATAACATTCCTTGTCCAATGAAAGTGTGTAATATGTTTATGCGGATCTTATTTATGTTATCTTTTTGAACATATATAGTACAGGTATCCTTTCACTGTATTAATTAAATAATATCATATGTATATGCATCTAATACATTGATATATTTTATATAGGTAATACGCATGTTGAATTTTTGATGTGTATATCGCAAGTGATTTTGATTCATTATTTATTTGAAAGTCTAATTTCCTCTTAATTTTATGTTACCTTTAAAATATGCTTGTAATATACAGGTATTTTTCATTAAATATTAATAATAATACTAATTTCAAAATACATATAATACAAATATTGTGAGCATTAGTTGTTCTATTTTCTTCTTCTATATTTTGTATAAGTTTCAGATAATTTTGTCATATGTTTATGAAAAATTGATATAAATAAACCAGCTTATTATTCAAGTCTTTCAATCTATATTAATAACAATATTTATTTATTAGACCACAATAGGTATATGCACAATTTAAGTAGATAAAAAGAGTAGAAACAAACGGGATATATATGAAACCAGTGAACAAAAATGAATAGATAAATCAACCAAGAAAGGCAAATAAGCATAAATGAATTTTAAATGAAATACTAATAAACGAAATTATTTTAGACTGGTACCGGTAAACCAAAGCACCGAATATCAATTATAACTTTTCTCAATCAATTTAACACTTTTCAATCGCCTGCCGCAATAATCACTCTTCGAGCAATCAATTTAGCGCACCTATCTTGCCATACTGTCTCTTCAAGCAAGCAATTTATATATATTATATACAGAAATAATGCTTCTTTTGAGATAATTGACTTTGATTTTGTACACTATTTATTGACAGAGATGGCAAATAGTCTTGCTTGATATATAAATATTTAATCAAAGTCATTTTTTATAAAATTGTATAATGATTCCGTTTATTCATTGTAAAATATCAGTCAATGATTAATACCTAAAATGTATTAAATTCTTACAAATTATTGGTATAATATATAGCGTTCTTACCTATCTAATACATGTAAATACAATTTAATGAGCTGATACAAATAATATAAAAGTAGATAATTATTATCTCATATTAAAAATATATAAACCTAACTAAGCTATTCAATGATTAAATCAGTAATAAATTGTACACAAATGTTACCTACAATAGTTTATATTGCATTCAAAGGCATTCTGTTTTTTGCTCATTTAGAAGCCTGTAGTTAGGAATTCCGCGCAGCCATCAATAATTTGCATGACTCATTAGGCTGTCGTCTCTATCTATTATTAGATCTCTATGCCTAGATGTACAATCTAAATTTATCCTATAATAAGACCTGCGTCAAGACTTAAAACCTGCAATATAAGACTTACGCCAAAAACGAATCATTCACGCTTGTGCGAGGAAAGAAATGCTAGATATATATTTAATACAGTATAAAAGATAGATTTTCAGACGATTACATATGTATATACATGATTAAAACAGCGATATGACAAGTAAAAGTATAAAAATATGCACCTGAATTCGTCCTCAAATGTCCATTACGGCGCGTGACGCCACCTGGCGACCTCAATGATACCTGCACGCCATCCCGCTCGATTATGTGCTAGTTGTTTAGCTGCTTGCGCTTATGTTTGCATTTACATTTTAATACCATCGATCTATCGCATTTTAGGTCTTCCGCGACCCCACGTCCCTCAAGCATACCTTCCATTATCTACTTTTCGAGATTGTCATCATTTCTGCGACGTATGTGGCCATATATAATACTCTAGCTTTTGCCGAGTTACCCGATTCAGTAGACTAAGAGTTTGATGGATGACTTGCAGAACATATTAGTTGGTTTTCTTCTATTTCCAACTAATACCAAGCATCTTGCGTCATGCCCACAACTCCAATGATTTGATCTTCGCTTATTCATCTTGAGTGAATGTCCATCTTTCGCAGCCGTATATGTATAGCGATTGGAAACACCAGAGAATTTACAAATCGAATCTTTGTTCGGCGAGATACAGCGTGGTTACTCCATATCTTGCGTAAATTGATCAAAGCTGTGTGTGTCATGCCTATTCTACTCCGGATCTCTTTCAATGAACCGTTCTTATTTGTAGTAAAGGAGCCTAGAAAGTTGAAGTTTTTTCTTGGGCGTTTGTAGTAAACTTTTTGTCCTTCCCTTCCTTACAAACAATTAGGATTTTAGTATTTTTGACATTTAGGTATAAGCCAGCATTGTCACTTGCAATTCGTACTCTTTCGATGATGTCGATCAGTTTTTCCGTTGATTCGGATATTAGTAAGGTGTCATCTGCATATCGGAGATTCGACACATTCCGTCCACCAACACTCGTGCTCCCATCAAACCCTTCCAGGTCAACTCGCATGATTTGTTCAGAGTATGTGTTGAATCAATTGGGCAAGACTATGCACTCTTGCCGAACTCCTTGACCAATGCTGAACCAGTCAATGTCATCTTCAGATGTCCACACTGTTGATGTTTGATTTGTCAGACAACCTGCAGTCCTAGTCCAAACATTCCAAGTTCAGTAAAATAATTGTAAGCAGAAATTTCTTTAATATTTTGTGTGAGTGTTTTATCTTATTAATCCTGTATTTATTTATATTTTTACTATCTTTATCTAATGTAGATCTCATTTAATTTAAACCTTATTTAAATCTTAACATTTGCATACAACATCTGTGTATATTATGTATATACATATACATGTATATAAGAATGTATAAGTGTATTAGAATATATAAATTTCTTAAGTATATAAGAAATATTGTTGTCTGTTTGAACCTTGTACAATCTATATATTCGAGAAAAGATATAAATAGTTGGATACGTATAACTAAGACGTAGTATCAGCTACATCACACTGGAAGAAAATAATCGGATACACATAATATCCATGTGTGACATAAGATCCCTACGACAATTAATTTGTGTATCCTACTACATACCGTTTAAACATTATTGTTTGTACTCTCTGATTGTATAGTTTCATTTTATGCGTATACTTCTGATTATTGTTAGTATATTGATTTCATAAAAATTATTTTTCTCTATATGTCGTAAGAACTTTTGGAGCATACTTACCTTAATCTCTATTTGTGCTATTTTGTCAAATCTTAGACGTCCGGCTCATCCAATGTGAAAATGTATTCCAACAAAGCACTATTTTTCATGTAAGTAGGGACTTCAAATAGAAACAAAATTTCATAATTCAACTTCTTATTCAGCTGGAATATACTGAAAAGTACTTCTAAAATCAATTCCACTGTCAGATAAATTCGCTAAATACAAGGAATTTAGAGTAGATTTACAATTAAATCTAAAAATCTAGTTTTATATTGAAACCACAGACTAGCGTGCTATGTATATTTATATCTGTATAATAATAATAAGTTCATTTAAAGTATATTTATAGGCATACCTATCTATTATTGAAACATTACCTATAAACAGAATTATTCATAACCTTAAACTTTACATTGTGCATAATAATGAATTAAACATGTTAATATATGGCTTCAATAAAACCGTTAATATAAAACATTAATCTATTCCGAATAATGCTGCCAAGGGAAGCCCAATATTTTATTACGAATAAGATCTATAGATGTACATCGATAGCAGACGTGTATACTGATAGAAATACCTAATATGTTATAATATAAGATTTTACCCTTCGTTGGTCTTATTAATAATTCTAGGTATATATAAATTATTTTTCACGAATTTACATATTGACCCCTTTCGAAAAAAATATTACAACCAATCATGTCAGTTCACGCCGTCAATGAAAAAAAGTAATTATAACAAAAACATTAAATACTTCATAAATCTTCAATTATTAGATCAATAATAAATAAACATACACATATTTATATGTATGACAATAATTTAATTGAATGGTGAATCGTGTAGCATAAACCAATCTTCACTGTGATCTCAAGCAATCGGTCAGCCCGAGATCTCAGTAAACATTGTTTCGTTCTACAGAGAAGTGTCTAGTTGGCAGAAATTATTGGTAAACTTTATCGCCTTTCACATATAAGCAGACACACTAAACTTCATTCTGAAATGTAGAAAACAAACTAATATTAAAATAGTGTAGAAATATAATACTTAAAGTACATGATTTTTACTTTATTCTTCTTAATATGCATACAACAAGTCTTTTTATAACGACTGTAGGAATATTCTTTAAAAATAATAATCAGACAGGAAGATATCCATGTGAATACTGTTACAAAAATAATGAGTTTCATTATACGTTCTAGTTTTCCGATCCCAGTAGGTACGTAATTTTTTATTTATGTATACAATCCTCTTACACATTACAATTATATGTATATATGCACATGCATATATTTTTTTAAGTGTTTGCAATAAATATAATTTTGATTAATATACACATGTATTTTTATAAAGATATAACGCAGTGCTCTGTTATTATTTGTTAAAAGTCCCTCCGCAATCTTAGTTAGTTTATTAACTATATATATTTAACATATAATACAAATATATAGATTCACACTAAGTGTTAAAAATATAAAACTTCTTATAATATATACCGACACTGTTCAGTAACTCATTTTACGATAAATATTTAGGATAATTTATTTTTGAACTTTTATTTAAATAACATTTGGATTTTTGCAAATGATCTTTAAATTAACATTACTGTTAGGTGCCTATATTA
Organism: Invenusta paracnida; assembly: GCA_036023295.1. NCBI lineage: Eukaryota > Metazoa > Platyhelminthes > Proseriata > Coelogynoporidae > Invenusta > Invenusta paracnida. The sequence goes on along the minus strand of JAYRBW010061163.1, from coordinate 5,308 downwards.
TGTAATAATAACAATAATAATAATGACTCAATTTCCAATTAAAGAACAATTGCTTTTAAAGAGAAACAAAGTGTTACTAAAAAGGTACATAATATTTATGAGTACACACATAACATATATGTAATAATGAATAATTTCAAAGTAGGAGTTGTGACATTATATAAAAACAAATTATTTCTAGATATTGAGAAAGAAAATTAACGAAATGGTATACAAAAAATTGAATGACAAGCTGCAGTGTAATCTTAATAATGTAATATGTAGTCTGGAAGTACATTTGTACAAAGAAAGGATTTAGCAGCTGGAAAGAAGAATCTTATGAATAATAAAGTTCTAAAGAAAATGTCGGTTTGTCGAACATTTTGGGTTCACAGTTATTATCAGTTTTAAGAATGTTTTGTAAAGTGTGATTATTATTGATTTCAAGTTTTTAATTTATTCTCGGAATCTATTTTTAAACTGTTTGTTTACATTTTCTGGTTAATTTTCTTTGTCTATTAATGATACCTTTACGAAGAAGTTGATTGATTTGTAGGTTCTATTTATTATCTTTCACAAAAAGTCCAGAACCCGCATACTTCATAAGCATAGTTTATACTTGACATAACTATATTGTGTTGAAAATACCTATTTGATTTCGTTTTGTTTTGTGGTTGATATATATGGAATCATTTTTAACAGACATTTTATAATAAAATTAACTTTAACGACAATAGGTTCCATATATGTTTTATTCATTTTAAGTCATCGGAGATTATAATTTCAAGGTGGGTATTTAACATTCGTTACTTTGGTAATGATTTTGCCGTATACGACAATATTTTCATTTATTGTAGAAAGAACAGCCATATTTTTACAGATAATGTGTTTGAAAATTATCTCTTCGCATTCATTCAGCTTTAGGTTTTTTAAGAACTGGCTTAACGAATAGAATTGGTGTTTCATAGTTTAGTTGGACAATTAGTTCAGTAATTTTCTTATTTCATAGAGAATTATTTTATCATCTGAGTATTTCGCTATGTAGAAGCTGTTCAGCAATTAATTTCATTCTAGAAAATCAGAATCCTTTCGCGAAATATCATTTATGCAATTCTATATTCAGAATCGAAAGAAAGAATGTCTTTGCGGACTAGAATGATTATTTAGATCAGCGGAATTTATTCAAAGCTTCTTAAAAATATAAACAAATATAGCATCATTAATAGTAGTTCATATAAAAAACATATTTTTATTGTACGTACGTCTGAAAAATCTTCATTCAGACAAATCATTTCATTGTCATTTATATACTTAATAATTGTTTTACTTGTTGAACAATATTGATAACTATGTTATGTAACATAATTTGCTTTTATTTATGACAATTTCATAAATTTTACCCCGCTCGAGAATTAATATAACGATCGGGAATAATTATGGTATATATATATATAGGTATTTAAAGTAATATATTTAAAAGTTGTGTGTGTTTTAAAATGTTTTATTTGTAATTAGTTAAATTTCTGTACAAAACAAATATAAGTAAACTGGAAAGATAGATTTTTCTATAATAAAATGGAGGTAGAAAAAATTACAGGCTAATTTATAAATAAATAACACATTGTGTGACAAATAATATGATCTGCGAAATATGTCGTTATTTGTCATTAATTATATCTATACATTTATTTTCTTCTACAGTACATAAAATATTCTATACTTTTTAAATTCTATATTGAAGTTTTTTTACTTTAAATAATATCAACTATGTATATAAGATAGAAAGATTAACAAAATTCTTGTTGTTTAATCATTTTAATTATGCGCAATTTGGGGAATTTAAAAATTAAGGTATATACAGGGTGTTCCCATATGTTGATGGTAATTAACTTTTTTGGATAATCACTGCATTATATTTCAATAAAAAAATTAAAATGAAAATCTTATTGTATATATTTTGACATGTATACAAATCAAGAAATGCGGTTCTAAATGTTCACAACGTGACACTTAGAACCTGCATGCTATTCTGACTAATCAAGAATTCCCACTAAATTATGAAATACCCTGTATATACCTACATATATATTATTTTTGTTGAATAAACCAAATATGAAGAATAAATTATACAAGTATTATACTTATACTTATTTTGTTGAATAAACCAAATATGAAGAATAAATTATACAAGTATTATACTTATGCTGTTTTTTCATTAAAACAATTGCGTTGTCCTCATATAACATTCTCCGACTTTTACAGTCCGACGCGTAATTTTTAACGAAAGAATTCACCGATTTAAACAAGCCATATACCATTCTATAGATATAGTCGAGAAAACGGTGCATGCAAAAAATCAGACACCTACCTGTCTTCTGGAACCCACAATTGGCCAAAAACATGTCAAAATAGAGCTAAAAGTCTTAGAAAACTTGTCCGACGCGTAATTTTTAATGAAAGAATTCACCGATTTAAACAAGCAGTTAACCATTCCATAGATCTAGTCAATAAATCGGTGCATGCAAGAAATTAGATCCCTATCAGTTTTCTGGAACCTACAATTGGCTAAAATATGTGCATAATTTTTTTGCCGTGTACACATTGCATTTCGATAGCAACTGAAAAGGCCATAAAACACAGAAAAAAAGCGTATTGCTCCCTTAAATAACAGTACTTTAGCAAATAAATCCTTTTTCAAAAATGCAACAAAGATTTTATGTTAAATGCAAGACATACAAAAAACAAATTCTTTTTTTTACTAAAATCTAATTTTGGTGCATTTGTTTCAATCAGTTATTATCTATGAAGAAATATCAAGGGTATTTTTGGCGGCAGTGCATTTTTGGAAGTCTATATTTTAAAACTTAAGCTGCTATCATGTAAGTAATTTTTCCAACTATTAACTTAGTGACACAATGAAATACTTGGTCAATATTCTTCATAACATAATTAGTACCTACCTTTATGACACATCAATGTCTTGTCTAACATTTATAATATCCAGAATATCAATGAGCCATAATTTGCCTTACCCATAAATATTCGTTTTACATTATATATCGGTGCATATATTGATTAATTTCTATGGCCATACCTTGTTTTTTAAACACTTTGCTGTTTTTAATAAAATTAGTATTATAATACTAGTATTATATATTACACTGTATTATACCAATATTATTATTATAATACAACTATTAAAATTAAAATTTTATTTAAAATACTGAAAGTAGCAACACTATTTTAACTTTTTATATTCATAAAAAACAGCGAATGTTTCAATGCTGAAAGTTTTACTTTATTGCGTTAACTGCTCCCTCGATAAACATTTTCATTTGAAATTACTATTTCGTATTAATATAACAATTTTCCAAGTCAATACCTTTCTTTATTTATATGTAAAACTCACTTAAATAGTTATTAACTCACTTAATTACTATTTCGTATAAATATAACAATTTCCCAAGTCAATACCTTTCTTTGTTTATATGTAAAACTCACTTAACAAAATATATATGTATATATTGTATACAAACGTCTCTGTTACACAGATATATATATATGATGCTATTCGTAGCGCTACTTGTACTAAACCTAGTAATGGCTGAACAGTTTGATGTATTTAAACTTTGAACTATTTAGTAAAGACTTGCTATACTCCAATATAATAGTTCCTTATTGCTGAGCTTTTGAGCAACATAACTATGTAATATATCTAATTCCAGGGGTAACAAATATAAGATAACTGGGCGATGTCGTAGTTTACGGTCCCAAATTCAATTTATTTCGGAATTTAATTGTGTCTATTTATTTGTATTAAACAAAAATATTCTACTTCTTCTTGCACTAATGAACTTAGCCACCTATAACATCAAAAACCCTTAATGATTAGCGATTAACCCAAAACTAAATCCCAGTAACCCAAAAATATTATTATAAAGGCAGAGTCCGCCAGAGGCAGTCTCCAGTTACTCCTTTCATTATACAAATGAATTTTGACACCTATGGCTATAATATACAGTATTCTTCTCTCTATAGTGAACAATATCTGTTTTTTAACACTTATTTCATGTTCTTTTTGTATTAAATAAAAATATATATATTTAGTTCATATTTGATTGATTTATTCAATTTCGATAAACATTGAATTTGGTACCGTAAACTACGAGTACGACATCGCCAGATAACTGTATGAGTAATATTATTGCTAACTTCATGTAGCCTTGTGTATCCCTGCTAGCTGACACATTGCAAAGGCATGGAATATCGATTCCATGCATATAGGAATAAAATAGCAATACATAGTAATCATATATTTTTGTTCACAAATACAATGTCTAGGTCATAGAGGGTCTAGGTAGTACCTACCTAATAGTTGTTTAAGACAGATCGTTTTGAACACAGGCGATAGACGATCGTTAGACGATAGAAGCTTATTGTATTAAAATATAGACTTCGAAAAATGCGCTACCGCCAAAATTACAATCGATAATTCTTCATAGAATAACTGATTGAAACAAATACACCGAAATTACATATTAATTCAATTTTGTTATTTTGATTTTTGTCTGTCTTGCATTTAACAGAAAATACTTTGTTGCATTTTTTAAAAAGTATTTATTTGCTGTTAAGTATACTGTATACAATTATATAGATACAATTATATATATACAATTATACAGTAATACTGTATACTGTTATTACAATACGCTTTTTTGGGGGGTTTATGGCCTTTTTAGTTGCTATCGAAATAAAATGTGTACCGGCAAAAAATATCATGCACATATTTTTGCCAATTGTGGGTTCCAGAAGACAGGTAGGAGTTTTATTTCTAGCATGCAGCTTTTTCTCGACTAGATCTATGAAATGGTATACTGCTTGTTTAAATCGGTGAATGCTTTCAATAAAAATTACGCGTCGGACTGTAAAAGTCGGAGAATGTTATATGAGGACAACGCAATTGTTTTAATACATTAAATTTATATTATATGCTTTCTATTATTACGTTGTCCGCGATGTTATAGGTACTCATTATATGTATTAGGTATATGGCATACAATATATTTTCTTATTATTTGAGAGTTAGTGTAATGAGTATATATGTATATGCATGTACAAAATAGGATAAGTAATAAGTATATACATATATATAATAATCAGAGACGTTATAAGGCATAGGTATAAAACCCAAACAATTATCTCCAACTTATAAATCCACATTAATATTATTATACAATGGAAGAATTTAGCTAATGCAGGCCTGTGATTGGGCTATCAAAAAATTTGAGGAATTTTGAAATAAAATTTGAGGAATAATTTTTTTCATAAA
>JAYRBW010061162.1:0-10467 GCA_036023295.1 Invenusta paracnida | reverse complement strand
TTCATTCGCCACATTATGATTGGTCGGTAGAGGGGGGGGGGTCCTTTGTTCCCGCGCTCCTCCTTCCCCTACTACTTTAGTGTTTTAATAGATTATTTACTTCTATCTATGTGCGTTCTACAAGTTATATGCCATATTAAGAATTCTTTAGTTTATTTAAAACTTTTCTTATCGCTACGTTTCATTAAAAATAATTTTTTATCTCGTGTATTTTAAAATATGATTGAAATTAGTTCGACAGAAGAAAAGTGTTTTTTTATATTTATATTTCAGGGATTCTTTAAAAAGGACACTAATACAATGGTTCATGTATTTGATAATTTAAAAGTAAAGTACAGATTTAGGAACAGGCATGAATATGCAATTATTCACAAATAAACTATAACAATTGTATTATTTACTAAAATTGCTTTTAACTGTGTTGATATTATATAAGCATATTTGGTTTTATATACAACCTTTTTTAAATTAAAGTGAACACATTTTTCTTTACTTTATTCGAAACGTATTGATGAAAACTAGAACAATTTCACGTTTCTCAAAACTTAAATATAATTATAAAGCACATATTGCAGTCATGTGACGATTCGAAAATTTTGTTCATTCGTAATAAAAAAAATCACATTATCGTTCGTGACAATTTATTATAATAATTATTTATGCATTTTCTTTTCTGTTTCTATTTTTAGTGTACATTAATTTTAACTAGTTTTAACATATAAAATACAATTGTTTTAAATGTTTCAGATATCCATAAAAACGGTAAATTTGAGGATATCCTAGTCTTTGTGATTTTTTCTTCTAATGTGAAACATGAACTAACAAAATTTTTGTTTATTTTGTAGTTTCTGTTCACCATTTTTCGTTCATTACATTTTGTACCAAATACATCAGACTCTTGTATAATTTCTAATATATTAACACATTTTTTAAAATTACCCATACTTGAGTATATTTTATTTAAATATAATCTAAAGTTATGTTTAAAGTAATTTTATCGTGGTAAGAATACGAAATTTTAATTGCACAATATGCTTATCTAAACCGAATGCTGTTTAAATTGTACTGTTTATATTTAACGAGCAGTCGAAATAGTGGCGATAGCGTCAATGAGGACCACAACATACAACGATTTAATATATAACATAGGTAGGTAAATATTGATTTGTAGGTACTTTAGAATCTCGACACATTGTTATTAATTCAGAATCTACGCCAATCATGTAAACGGTCATATTTGATGACATTCCACATCAATTCTACCTTATTCGTGCATATTTTCTTAAAATTTTAGAAATCGTAGCAGTGACATTTTTTTCGGACTTATTGGAGGGTATTGGAAATGGCTAAAATTGAGGATTAATTATAAAACAATGGACAGCCCTCTCCCTATCCTGATGCCATCTCTTCACATTTCTCTTTTCCTCTTGCCTACCTCACATCCTCGCTTGATGGTTAGACGGACTTTGGATTTGCGAAGAAGATCGGATTCGGGCGGAAGACCTGGACCTTCTGTGGCACACCTGAGTATGTGGCCCCTGAGATCATATTGAATAAGGGCCACGACATTTCTGCGGATTTCTGGTCTCTTGGTATCCTCATGTACGAGCTTCTCACTGGATCGTAAGTTCTTACCTCTGAGATTTCACTTCCATTCCACCTTAAACAGTGTCACTGCAACAGTTGGAAGCAGCTCCACAGAGTTACATATAAGTGCTTATAGAGACGAAACAGCATGCGTCAGAAATAAGGACATTTTCACTGATAGGGTTCCCACGCACCTTGAAAATTCCTTGAAAACCCTCGAATTTTGCAGTGCCTCTTGAAAACCCTTGAATTTTAGAAAAATGGTCAAATATCATAATATCCCTTGAAAAACCTTGAATAAAATTGTTTATTAAAAAAATTATATATATGCATAATGTTGTTACCACATTAATATTTCTTCAAAAAAAAAAGCTACTAGCCAAATATTTTTATTCTGTACCTAGCATGTGTCCAGGACTGGTATGACACTATAAACTGTCAGGTGTGTACATTATACATTATAACTTTATCCTATATTTAAGCTATTATAAATTCAAATGTTATGAACATTTATATACCTTTTGAGCTTCTGTCAAGAATGATGAATATCCCTTGAATACCTCTTGAATTTCAAATGGGGTGAAAGCTTGGTAACCCTGGTCATAGTATAAGACCCGTCATCTAGCCGGCAAGGCTTAATATTTAGTTTAATTAATTTAGTTTTAATGGCTTTAAAGTAACAATATTAACTCAAGCAATATGTACATCTTTCATTTTAACAGGTATCAACTTAAATCAGGAATTGTAATATGCCGAACAATATCAATATTACCTATCATAACGAAATCGATACTTAAAAAATATATTAGTTAAAGTTAAATTAGTTATTTCTCCCTTTCGATGGCACTTTTAATTCGCTATGTTTAGTTGATCTTACTTGTAAATAGTAGATATACAATAAAATGTGTAGATTATTTAAAAAAATTTAAACTTAAAGTACTAGAAAATAATAATTAAAAAATTGTCAATAAATGTCCTTAATTTTTATTCAAATTTATCTATAGTATTCTAATTTCTAAACATAATAAGAATGAAATCGATTTGTAACTGAACAAAATATAATGTACGATTATTAGGTTCCAACCACAGTATATGTCTGATCCGGTTCACCTATTCCGATAAGCGTATGCATGTTAACTGAAGATAAGATCATGATAATCATGAAATGTTGTGGCCCATTTCAGACCTCCCTTCGCCGCAGCTGATCCAATGAAGACCTATCATATCATCCTCAAAGGTATCGATGCAGTCGATATGCCCCGAAAGGTCTCCAAAAATGCACAGAATCTTATCAAGAAGCTTTGCAGGTATATTGTGTACCTTTAATTGACATTAAAAATACACTCTGCTAATGTTTCCGTAAGTTTCTCGTAATTTAATAGTCAATTAATAGTCATTAATTGTCAAATAGTTAATGTTATTGGTACATTTTTGTTTGTCAATTTTTATCTTTTTGAAATGAAAATAGTATTTGAAATAATAATAATAAATTATTTACTATTTATTTGAATAATTAAAACATAGCTACATTTCAAAATCTTTCGAATATGTCAATTTTTCCTTTTGACCATCACACCCTTAAGTAGAATTATTTTAATATTATTGTGTATTGTTTAATTATTTAATTATTCAGTTTTTTACATTATTTATAAGCCGTTGATACACTGCTTATCAACTAAAGCATGTATCGAATTTACACTTAACGAATCTTCTATTTTTTTGCGATAATTTGTTCAGTGTACTGAAATTTATATGTGGTTTGTTTTTCTTATTTTAAATATTGTCCCCCTTTTCATTTAAACAGAGACAATCCGACTGAGCGGCTCGGTTATGGTAAAAGTGGGATTCGAGAGGTGGAAAAGCACGTTTGGTTCGAGGGCTTCAACTGGGACGGCCTGAGAGAACGAACTCTTGCGCCTCCCATCATTCCTAAAGTAAGGGGAGTAGGGCTGCTGAAGCACACTTTACTTTTTACTTAGGTAGATAGAGTGGTGGGGGAGAAGAGCTGCTAAGACAATATCAGTGAGGAGTAGTAGTAGGGAAGGAGAACACCTGAGACACGTTCAGTGAATATAAGTGAGACATGTAAAAAGAGAGGAATAAGTGGGGAGAGTTTCTATGACACGTTTAATGAGGAGGAGTAGTAGGAGATGAGGAACAGGAGTAGTTTAAGCGGAGGACTGCTGAGACACATTCAAGTTTTGGGAATAATATTGTAGTAGTAGGGGAGGGTTTCTAAAACACACGCATGGAGGGTTCGCTGTATTTGAGACAAAGAAAAGTATAAGTAGTTGTTGAAGCGATATTGCCGAAATAACCTTAAATACCTAGAAATAAAAATCGCTTTTCAGAAATTCTAATCAGAACTGTTTTTTAGATTTCAATCAGTAAATATTATACTTTTAATGCATATCTTAATTTTATATTAATATTATTGTAATATAATATATAATTATATATTGTATTTTGTGCATGTATCATTTGAAATTCTAAGAATTATCGTTTCAAATCTATAAGAACTAAAAACTGTAACTATTATCAACTTCAAAGTAATTTATTCAAATTGACTAGTTATTGCTAAGTGAGTAATGTAATTTTTCTACGTTACAACTAGCTTTATTCAGTTAGCGAAGTTGCTTATTGTAGTTGTCGTCTCGGCCTACATACGTACTTCATTAATTATTTGTTCGTATAAATATGTTTGTACATTGAGCGAATGCGCGAGTGTGAGTTCTATTCACTAATTATAAATAATCATGATAGGACACAGCTTTAGTCGTTTTACATGAGAAATAAACAAAAATCGTTCGGACAAAATTACATTTCTGTATATTGAAAAAATAATGTATTACTAATTTTTAATATTTATACCTTTTATATAATATCTAAACAATTTTGGGTAAATTTTTAAATTAGGTTTCCTGTTATAGAGTAAGTGTCTATTAACTTATTAAATGTCATTTTTTTCATTTTATTCCTAAGGATATTAAAAGTAAAGTATTTTATGTAGTTATGTTAATTTAAAGTATTAATGATAGAAGTAAAACATTCAGAAATTTTAACAGATTTGTTCCTGTTTTGATAACAGTTTAATCTACTACGTCCATCTAGTTATATTTTGTTAAGTAGGTAATACGGTAAAATAATATTGATGCTAAACATTCTTATGTAAACGCTTCATTTATAATAATTAATGTTTCAAAAATCCATAAATTTCTAATTTATACTGTAATTTTTGCAGGTGTTGTCATCAATTGATGTCAGTAATTTCGACGAATACGATGAAGACAACAGCGTTCCACCAGATGATATCACAGGCTGGGATAAAGACTTCTAACTCTAATTATACATATTTTCTCTTTCTACTGTCATCCATTCTCCGAAATGGCCACCAACCAGCCCCCTCTCTTTTCCATTTCTATATATTCTATCTGAAACAAGGGAGCCTTCACAGTGTCAGCTCTTTCACCAGTTTGAACTAATGATGCTGGTGCTATGCTTTAAGTATTTAGAAAATCGAAGTTTTTAAATGCAATTATTTATTTAAAAAAGACTTGTTTGTTTGTACTACTCATTTACTGTAGTTTAAAAGGACGTGAATTAATTGTGCGAACTGTACAATTTTATATCACTTTATATCAGATATATTTATGATATTTTAGTTCGCTGACATATGAGACCACAAAACTTTATTTCAACTACTTATATTAGCATATTATACTATATTTTATAAAAATTTAATATTCAAATATCTTATAAATTAAGACTGATTGAATGATTATTAAAACAGTAACCAAAGTTATATATATATATATATGTGTAGAAGTTTCACTATATATTTATTTATTTATTTAAAATGTTAATCAGTAAAAAAATGTATTTATTTTATTTTAATTTATCTATTATTTTCATTACTTCTTTTATAATTGCCTGCAGATTGCTCGTATGCTACTATAAGACAAACATAGTAGTATATGAATTATTAAATTAATGATTTCATAAATGAGTGTATATTTGTCCTTTTTATGCTTGCAAAAATTCTGCATACCATTGATTGTGGTTCGTGTTTATTAATTATTATCTATCGTGTCAGATGTTTTTATAATTCCTTTCTTCATTGTATACATGTCCACATCTGAAAGTCACACAAACGGGTCTTATCTGCGATAGAAATTATCATGGTTGTTTCTGAACATGTACACATTTTGCCAATATCTTACTCGACTATTATTTTAATTAAATACAGCACAATCTAATTTTTGTACTATATTTTGTTTTAATTCCCTGATAACCATATTGGCATGATTATAATTAAATATACTTGTAAAAATATCATTTAATTAATTGTTAAAGTAAAACATATATTTCACGTGTATATAATTATATGTATATATCAAATATTTTCAGCTTGTTTTCAGCTCTTTCATTTGGTAGACCACTTCGTTTTTCGATATAAACCATACCTTTTCTAAAAAGAGTTTCCGGCCATATTTTAATCTGAGGGAGCTCACCATCGAATCGTTCTCTTAATAATTTTTAGTTGTCTTATTTAAATTATAATTTTGTCACATTCGTGAGTGATATATGCACTGGCTAAAATTCTAAATTCGAAGATATATTTACTGCAGTCAGTAATAATTAGCGGCGGCAAACGAAGGCTTTATATGCGACCTGAAATGAGCGGATCTGGTCTTGGTCTTCATCCAGGTCATTCGCCTAAACTTAGATTTTATAGTGTTCGATTCTCATTACATGGTAGGCCACCCTGGCTAGTTCGCTGGATTTGTTCTGTCTGACAGTGACGCAAGGGTGGTGTTAATGTTGTCGATAGGATTCCGAAATTTTTGTGCAGATTTGTCTCTGGGGTAGAGGTTGTTGCGAAGTCAATTAATATAGCCATCTGCACAACGTTTCTAGTTCAGTTTCATAACTTGAGCTTAAGTGAGTGATCGACCTCTTCAAATCAGGGAGGTTTTGATCATCTTAAGGTGGGCTGTTTTGCCAGTGGTGATAACCGTATAGTACTACCGATATCAGGGGTGGTCCGATGTGTCAAAACGATTTCCTAAAAAATATGTCAAAATAAGTATTTTTTTAAATCCATGTGTCAAAGCGTAATAATGTTCAAAATTTATTTTAATAATGAATAAATTATGCGATTTTTACACATGAATTGAAAAAATAGACTTGTTTTGACACATATTGACCAATTATTTTGTAATTAATGGTTTATGTATTATATTATATATAGCTGTATTATGACACAATTTGACAGAAAAATTGCCAATTACATCAAGACTGCTGAAAGATGTCCGTAGTGCACGAGATAAATACATTTGTCGAATCACAGAAAAAAGAAAGCAGAATTAGCTGCCAAGGTTGCTGCTGATGCACTTACAGCCAGACCAACACACCGAAATGGAAAAAGCAGATTCTGAATGCACAGTGTTTGCAAAAGGAAGGATTGGAATTGCTACGGTCTGCTATGGATTACAAGGATTTCAAAAAAGTCTCTGCCGCAAATGCTCTCTTAGAACGAAGCGCAACTCTTGTAGAAAGGTGAAAAGCAGAAACATGAAGCCCAAACACATATGCAGAAGAAGAGGGCAAAAAAGATTTGAAATATAGTTGTTTGCTTTAATGTAAATGGTTTCTGATTTTATACTACTTTCATAGTTCTAAGCCTGTTAAATATGCTATTTTGTTGTTATAATGGACAGTACTTTGACATGGTCTATTTCCAATTGTGCCTAAATTTTTATAAAGTAAACATGTAACTTCTACTAAACTGAAGAAAAATATGTGCATATTATATTATTTTTTTAATTAAAGAGGTTTATCCCATGATATTTTTTATAGTTGTAGTATTTATAAATTAAAAGTTATATGTATTTTCCGTCTAGCACTGTTTCTTAACCTTTATAATTGTAATTCCCCCTTATTGACCATCAAATCTAAATGTCCGTTTTTATTTTAAAAGAAAATTTAGTTCCAAAACCATTTTTAATGGTTTTATGGTTTTACTTAGTAATAAATTTGTAATATTGTAAAAAAACAAATCAAATGATATTCATAAAAAGTAATTAAATTTGAATAATATTTCTGAACTTGATTTTCCCTCACAAATGTGACAATGTGCAGCTGAATTGTGGAAAGCAAACAGCATAATTATTGTTTTTAATATCAAGACAAATTTCCCCCCCTGACATTCGGAAAATTCCCACCATGACCAGGGGGAAATTCATCTCCAGTTAAGAAACAGTGATCTATTGAGTATATAGTATTACTATATCTTAAAAATAGTTATATATTTTTAGTATATAATTATGTAGTAGATAATGTAAATTTTTTTTTTTTTGTAATCTATTATATCTAATGCCATACACTATACTACAATAAAGGCATTGTTAATCAAAATATAACCTTTTTATTTGGATTTTGTTCTTAATGTGTTCTGATTAACAAAATAGTAAATGTGTCAAAATCAAAATAGGACATGGTCAAAAATCAAAATAGGAAATGTGTCAAAGCAACAATATGAGCGGACCACCCTTGCGATATCATATTTTATGGTCACAAACTCAATTTTTTGGGGAATTTTGTTTAAACATGTGTTGTTTCTTTGGCGCTTTTTTGGTAGTTCCCCACAATTTTTTCTCTAATTTTTATATATTGTAATACTATCATAAAGAATAGTGAGATGCTTGATAATTGTGGTGTTGCAGTCGCAGGCAACCACCAGCTTTTTGTAGTGTATAAGGGTTACTTGTTAAACATAAAAAAATAAATGTAATAAACATGTAACCCCTATACACTACTAAAAGCTGGTGGCCACTTGCAGCTGCAACCACACCACAATTATCAAGCATCTCAATATCCTTTACAATATATAAATTTGATTACATTTTTTTGTTTTATTTATGTTTTATTTATTTTTTCCTGAAAAAATTTTGATTACATTTTTTTGTTTTATTTATGTTTTATTTATTTTTTCCTGAAAAAAATTGAGTTTGGGACCATAAAATATAATATTGCCAAAAAATCTAAGACAAGTATTACACATGACTGACTCTTAGACATCTGGAGTGCATGTTATAAAACTACACTTAAAGTTACTATAACTACAGTTAAATACACAAAGTTAATTAACACTTAATTAAACACTTAAGTGCATATCATAAAAAATATTTAAGTATTAATTAATTTTCTGCTTAATTTTCCACTTACTATGGCTTATAATAAGTAAGTTATTTAGTGGCTCAAATTTAATAATATTAATTATACTGGTTTCCTAGATTTGGCACCATTATAGTAGTAGTAGATAATAGTTAATTTATATTAATATATTTGAATATTTTTAGATTGCAATTTAAGGTAGTAATCAACTTTATAGCAAGCACTTTTTGACTACTTAAAACATTCATTTTAATTAATTGTTGCAAACAAAACCACACAGTACTATAAGGTTGATCAATAGGCTATATTAATAGTATGACTATAAGGCACTCTAAAGCCATTTAAATGACAAAATAGGCAATATTATTTTATTACACACCCTATTATACAACTTGTGTGGCAGAGCTGCCATGGCACTTTTTTAGATTGACTATTTTTGAAGGCATCTTAATTTTGTTATACTATAGTTTCATAGCCAGATCCAGAAATTTGTTGAGTGGAGGGCTAGTACTATGAAGGTACCAAACCTATAGACACCCCTATGATAAGGCCATTGGCACTCATAGCAATGATAGTCTCTGGTGCATCTAGGATAAGGCCATATAAGTGCTCCTAGGATAAGGCCATAGGCATCTCAATTGTTCCATGATGCCCTATTGAAAATTCATAGGTACATGCCTAGGGTATGCTTTTTTAAATCTTCTATGGCATCTTTGAATTTAATCATTTGATGGGTCATCAGTGTACTACTATTTACAGTGTAACTTTGATAACTTATGTGAAATGTACTCTGACTATATAGCCCCCCTTAGGGACCTGATTTTTAACAGTATATATATGCAATAATATTTTTTTAAATAAAAGAATAACAATTAAATGACCACAAATGGAAATAATTTAACTGGTATTTCCTATGTCAGAGAATATAATATTTAATTGCAAATTAAATGTAGATATTATGTATGTAAAATAGTGATATAAAGCAAAACTAGGTATGTATCTTGTCAGTTGGGAAAATGTTTTTATTATTTCATGTATATTAATATAAATTATAGATAATTGTAGATAAGTTTCCTACACATACACATGTCTTTTTACTTTTCATATTGGTGCTTTAATTAATGTATTTTGTATGTTTTAAAATCATCTATCTATAAAAAATTACTAAAACTAAGTTAAATCTATAAAATTACAGTCATCAAAAAACTTTTTTATTATTTAAGCTATACTCCTATAAATTAGATATTATTGTAGCTGACATTCTGATACACATTTCTATTGTTTTACTTTTCATGTAAGCACTTTATATCATGACTAAGTCACTACATTTGCCCATTTGAAAATCTAGCTTTTATATATTTTTACTATGTAAATTGATACTACTAAAATATAAGTAGTCATTTGCAGGCACAATTCTAGCTATTTTTAAAGGGGGTGCAAATACATATATATTGGCAAATATACATATAAAGTCTAGACCGGCTAAACCGGACATGTTCAATGCATCTAAAATCGTCTGGTTTGGATGGTTTTTGTTTTGGACAACATTTTTATAACTTTGAGATATTTTAGTGTTTATATATCATACTACTGTTTCTCATGTAGTTTCTACTGATCTCAACGCTACGTCTCTTCTTGTTCATGATTATATTTTTTATGACACTAGTTATCACCACATAAGACAATATCAAGCTATAACTACTA
>JAYRBW010061161.1:0-10467 GCA_036023295.1 Invenusta paracnida | reverse complement strand
CTCTCTCTCCTCTCCTCTCATTCTCTCCTCTATTCTACTCTCCTCTCTTCTCCTCTCTTCTCCTCTCCTCTCTCTCCTCTCCTCTCATTCTCTCCTCTCTTCTCCTCAGCCTCTCGAGTGTCCAAGATTCACAAGAGACTCCTACTCAAGTCGTCCAGGTTTGATAACCGCAGCTGGAAGTGACGTTTCCATTACCACCCGTATCTCTGGAAGAAAAGTGAGTTCAGACTCCCTTCCTTAGCATTCCTTTAATTAATTATTCTTATAAATGACCATCGAGCCCTATCGCGCTATATCAGGCGGTTCATTGTTGAATATCCCAGTTCTGTAAAGGATGTAGATGAGCCTCTAATTGGTGGCTGAATGAGACTCTCTATAGGACACTGAGTGGACAGTATGATGACAGGACAGGTATGATTGAATCTCTCAGCTGTCATTAACAGAGATTCTTGATATCATAATGATGACACCTCCAATAAGATTAATGCTTTCGTATTCTCAGAAGTCTCTTTACTCTCTCTTTCTCGATATTCTCTTTATCTTTAGGAAGAGAGTGGAATTAATTCTCTCACGTTTGTACTGAGATATTGTTTTCGCCAAAATACCCGACAAATCAATTGTGTACTATCATCTTTTAGACTGTACAGATGATTTTCTGTAAAATCAAAATTAGATTTTGCAAAATGTTTTTTAGTTTTTGTTATTAACGCTAAATTGGAATGAAGTTATTTATTTAAACCTAATGCACGTTTTATGAAATACTATATTTTATTCTCCGTATCAACCCTGATTGTCTACTTGATACATTCCCTGCATTACAACAGCAGCTATCAAAACTCGAATTGATTTTCGCCCAATATTGTTTTATAACTATATGGCAACTTTGAGTCGTAGCAATCGTCCCAATCAGGCAGTCGATTGAACTTACAGACCAAGGACAACTGTCTGGCACTCACTGAATACCTGATTACCCCGGGGGCTCCAGACCATCGCATTCCTCAGTACCTTCCTGGTCGATATTATACACGTCTGTATACTAGCAAGGCATTTTAAGACGTTTGAAATGTCTCTTTCTGAACTCATGAAACGTGCAAATGAGCCACTGACTGCCCATTTAAATTCAAAGATTAAGCAATATTTCTTCCAACTATAGCTGAATCAATAGAAATGAGATTTATTTTTAATCTCAATTGAACAATTTTTTACATTTTGTAATTGATCCTTTTATACAACATCGCATTTTGAAAGTTTGATAACTTCGAAGATTGGATGTTAAAATCTAAAATCTATTTTTTTGCGCTGTTTCGATGGTCGATTGAATTCAAAATTTGTATTTATTTTTTATTAAATATTTTACAGATCTTTTATTTCTTTATTTAGATTCCCTTTTAATGGTATTAAAATAAAGATTGCTGTGCCTTTTTATTAACCTTTACTTGCTTATATTATAATAAGATTTAAGCAAGCCATATTGGTGGTTTATGTCGTTTGGACTTTAAAAACAAAACAAAAACAGGCAAACCACAATTTTCTTAACATTCGTGAAATAGAAAATACGATTCTAATAAACATTAACTGCGAAAATTTCGGCTATCCAGACACCAATAAAAAACGATTTTTACTGCTAAACTCTCATGAAAATGTCACGGTCTGGATAAGATACCCTTTGAGCAGGTATTATTATTGAAAACTCTCCTTGTATCTCGCCTATACCAAGTTATGTAGGCACTGTTAAGTCGACGTGTTCGAAGCAATCGATACTTCTGCAGTGAGTTTATCGATCATATAATAAATAATGTTATGTGCGGCGTTGTACAATATACTATTTTTATAGTTTACATTGTTTGATTCCATGCATCTTACTCTGCAAAGCCGGAACATTTCCCTTCTATAAGTAACAAGCTATTAAACCAATTCTATGGCCCTAACTAACTATTTCTTGATATTGATGACGTTTGAATCTTGGTCCGTTCTTTACTCTCTCTTTCAGCCGTACATGGTGATGTTCTTCTGCGGTGTGGCCTGCTCAGATAGACTCGTAGGTGGCACCTTTGAGAACGAACAAGTCACCTGCAAATTTCAACGAGTAAGTTTCCTATAGGCTTCGCTTCTCTGTTCTCGGTCCACCATAATTATAGTAATAGACAGACAAACAGATGAGCAGGCTGTATTCAAGTGTTGTGTTTATTCTTTCCAGTTCCTGTCGAGTCTCTCGAGTCCAGCAGAGAACTGTTCTTTGAGGATCGTTTGGGACAATGGCCAGAACAATATGCGACCCTTGGACAATCGAGATTCCCTCTATGGTGGGTGATTCTCTTTTTATGTTTCTCAATTATATAGTAAACTACATTAAATAGTAATAAAATGTAGCATATTTAACTAATTATTGTTTATTTAAGGTTCATTTATAGACTATGAAATATATAATGTTATAATACAAATTGAATTCCACATCAACGCACTTGATTGACTTAAATCCATATTTGATTGGAGTATCGCCGCATTTAGCTGAGATAGTGTTTACATTTGTTCGGGAAAGCCTCTGCTACAGGCAGAAAATCCGTGCTTTTGTTTAGCTTTTTCAGAAAGTGCACAAATAGAGAAAAGTAACATAATATCCTTGTTTATAGAACGGGCGAAATGGATTTTGAACTTTTACTTGATAGTAATTGCGTATTCGATATATTGATTACAATTATCTCGCTTCTGATAGCAATCAAAGTTTTAAGTTGTACATATTGGGTATCATATTATATTTTTGAAGTATGAAAAACTAAATATATAGTAGTAGAATGGAAATCAATAAACAAACCCATTTATTCTTACTTTATAAATATGAGTGACAGAACACCAAGCCAATACAGACTCAAGACACAATTAGGGGAATCCAGCTGGCGGAATGACGTCATGTGTGTGTGATTATTCAGTCATTTTTTACTTTGCAGTTTAATAAACTGAACTGATTTAAGAACTAATAAACTTTAGAACGCATTAATTATATATTTTTAATCATCTTCCCCTTTCTCAGTGGAAACCTTCAATTGCTCGCGCCTGGCGGGCCACTGTGACCAATGTCTCCAACTGCCCGCTCGCTACAACTGCGGCTGGTGTGCCACTCAGAACAGGTGTACAACAGGCTCGCAGTGTCCACTGGAAAGAATCACGGGTGATCAGCTCTGTACCGGGCCCATCGTCAGCAGGGTCAGTCTTGTGCATCTTTTAACATCTTTTGATAGATCTGATATAGGAATGGTGTCTGTCCTAAGTGCCTTTTCACTTCTAGAATCTCCTAACAATACGTTTTGTAATCTTGATAAGCATACGTCTTATGCAGGGCTTGTTACATAAGACCTATATAAAGTCTAGAAGAGTGTATAGTGAGCGACAAATGTACACATGAAGGCCCTTAATATTGTATAATGTCGACAAAACTGCCAATTCGGAGAAGCTGATTCAATTACCATTTCTATTTAATATTTTGATTTAAAAAAACACTGACAACCCCGCATTTAAACCATTGAATTGATGGAAATGGTATCGTGAAGTCATTACCAATATTGCATACAAGGATCAGCTGAATCAATATATTATATGTTATACTACTTTTATTGGCATTTTGAACTGTATAATGATGGCAGTAGCAGCTTCATTGCTTCAGAACATCAATTTGGACACGCGTGTGTAATTTAGATCAATTATTGAACCATTAAGTTCTGTTTCAGTGTATATTCCTCTGAACAAGAGTTGTTATGTTATTTCAATTTGGAACTGCTATTTAGTTGACTGAATGGTGATTATGGCTGCTTTCAATTAACAGAACACTGACTTATTATATACTAACAGCTATGCGGGCTTATAATATAGTTTAGTACACTACTGCATTCCTTTCGAATATTATATAAATACTTGTAAATGTGTGTGTAAATGGTATTTTTCTTTATTATTTAAAACCGTTAGTTGTACTAGTTTTCCTTTATTGACTAGCTTATAGACAAACCCAGATACAGCTTAATGGCGTCATGTCGCTAAAAATAGAAACACATCTTTGTATCTTGCTACTAACTCTCCCTCCCAGCACTTTAAATAGATGTTGTGTAACAATTATTTCATATACAAAAATACTGCCTAATGCACAGATAATATTTATGCCTGACATTGGTTTGGCGATTTTGAGTGAAAGCTGCACGAATTAAAAATTACTGTGGTTGCAAATTTTAAATCTTGATCAACAATTCATGTGTATTGAAGAGAATGTACGCATTTATCTTTTCAGGTAATTAATGAAATGTTTTTTGTTTATATTACTATTTATGCGTAACGATATTTACACATCACGAGATGTTAATGATTTGTCGATTCATTTCAAATACTCACAAAAAACTGGCTTCGTATAAACAGTTGTTCTCGATCTCAAATTCTACAACCTAGTTTCTATAGTCAAGATAGAGTATCACTGCTTTACTACAGACAGTAAGTAACAAAGTTTATAGGACTACCATCTACTGTTTACTACGGCTTTTCATTCATTCCAATCCACTTGAGGCTGCTTCACACTACAGCTACTAAGTAGGGAGGGTGGGGGGGCACTGCTCTTATCTATCTGCCTTACCTGTAGCCGCGTGCAAACCCTCGCTAGCTCTGGCCTGATTACCAACTGAACTTGCATTCGCACGTGCGATGATTCTGACACACATACAAACAGATAGATAGACAGACAGAAAGACGAACAGAGAGACGTACAATGAATACTACATCGATAGGCAGCAGTTGCATTGTGACTGATACCCACACAATAAGCAAGAGTGCTAGAGCTGGCTATAATGTGGTTACCGTGCCTATTATCTTGGGTGGCTCCATGAAACCTCGTCCATTCACGACTTTTGTCTCTCTAGCTTGGCCCGCCCGTATACTAACCTACAGCCAGGCTAGAGAGCTGTACTACAGGTGCAGTGGTCGCTCATTGGTCGCTCGCCTCGACTTACATGGAAGAAGCCAGGTTCTATTATGTCATTCATATTGTACACCTTACTAAGACGACGTACCTACTAACTGTAGTGCAGTGTAAGTTGTTTCTTGTAATGATACATATTAAGTAGTTTACATCAGCTAATCTAGATTTATTTATTACACTCGGTGGTACTTATGTTGAGTATTTGAGTTGGTTCCATTGTTCCGAGGATTTCACTGTGAATATTATACATTACCATTATCTTCTAATAGGCAGTTGTTCATCTGAAGGAAGTCACACTGGCTTTATATCAATCTCAACTTTACGCCTGCCTAGAAAGTTGTTTGGTAGGTAGTGATTGTCCCGAAGGTCATAGAAATATGCCATATTCTCTATTTTTTCTTTCTTGTATTATAAGGAATTATTATATGGAATGAATTCTAGCCTTTTTAGAAAAGTTAGTTATACACTGAGCTTAGGCAATATAAGTTTTATTTTACAGAAGGCCCGTTGTATATATACCTACTTCAAAAGTCGGCATTAGGGCGGGAAAACATGTTCTACTTGTAGGTTGAAATTAGTTTTTGGTCATATCTAAGGATTCCAGATAATGTTTGCAGTCAATGAAGCCATAGAAATACCTTCAATACTTTAGTCTAGGGTGACACAAGTCTTTTAGCTAAAATGAGCGCATTTCAAAATGTATTATAGTTCAAATACAACTTTCTAATTTGTCAACCTGATTTCCGTTCGTATATTTATTTTAAAAGGATGAAATATTATAATTTGGTCTAGAACGCAGTATAAATATAGGCCGACATATAGCCTCAAATGTTAAGCATCGGTGGATCAAAATATAATCTTGTCGCAATACTTCCGTGCATTGCAACCACAAACTATTATTACATCAGTTAGTTATTAGTACCTTAGTGTGCCACTCAGCTTCTGAAATAGTGTCACGAATGGGTGATTCTGTAGCCTAATAAACCGAGAATTTGACTGGGTGACGAAGTATGATTACCTAATCTGTGTGTCAATGCTGCTGTCAACTCTTGGCCTTCTTCTTGTGGGTTGTATCACTTGTATTAAGTACAAATTATATGATGGCTTGCTTGCTAAACTCTTCAACGCTCGTAAACACTAAGTGATTGAAATTTGAATTGTAGGTGGTTCTGTGTCAATTATGCGCAGTGCCTTTCTGCAGTGTCAACGCTCACCTGATAATGGCTCAGCACTATTATGTTCTCTTCCTTTATGCTACATTGGCACTCCAAATAGATGAACGAACTAGTTCAAGTATATCTTTCTTGTAATCGCTTAACCTTTTTATTTGATCAATAATGAATTACTAAGAATTTTACATAGCGCGTGTGGTCGTTTTCAAAGTTTATTGAGCTGCTGTCAGGCAGAACGATAAGTAGTCTGTATTGAGTACGAACATATTGCAGGAATCTCAAATGTTTTTATTTGGTATTAATTTGTCAAATTCGTTATTAGAAATTATTAGATTTTCCAAATATATTTTTAAATTTTATAAAATTTATACTTCATCTTTATTGTTTGGTAGATCTACCCCGAGAATGGCACATTGTCTGGTAAGACCTTGGTCACTCTCTACGGTTACAATCTGGGGGGTCGACGCTCTGATATCCAGTCGATCTCTCTGATGCTGGAGCCTTCTGGGTCTGGAGCGGACGTCTTGTGTGAAATGACTGATGAAGACTACCGGGGATCCCGAGAGGTCCAGTGCCGACTTGGTGATGTCTCTCTGAATCGTGGTCAGAGGCCTCGTGGCGGCACCTTCAAAGTGGTGATCAAGCGCAATAGCAGAGCGCTACATGTGAGTACATGCCGCCGGGAACAGTAAAAAAACATGAAATACAAGAAAGGGAGAATTGAAAATTAGAGGGAAAAAATATCAGCCAAGGATTGTTCCGAATAAAACGACACAAAAAGTATATAAGCACTATATTTTTAGCATACTACTAAATACTAAAAATAGTAGTGAGTTGTTATAACAATATATTTTTAAACACAAAATAGATTAAATATAAAGGTATATATTATACAATGACATATATTCTCCGATACATTTTACCACTCAGGCTCTGTCAAGACGGAATACCTTCCTATTCCTAACGCCACGAGCGGAGAAAATGGAACCGAATGAGGGACCACAAGATGGAGGAAGTGAAGTGAAGATCATTGGAACGAATCTCAATATCGGGCGCAACAAACGTTTGTTCTTCCGCTACGAAGGCGAGAAGAACATAAACTGCCACATTCTTAGGTATGTTTCTGTCAGTTTGTATGGACAGACTTCATTTCACACCTGGGTTAGCTTGATGGATCAACCGGCCCTTTGTCCTTTCCCCACTCCAGTGAATCAGACAGGGAAATCAGGTGTCGCACGGGCGGTATCCCCACCTATAGGCTTCGAAGAAGGAAGCGCCAAGCCAGAGTTGCAACGGCAACACTCTTCCTCCAGTACGACGGAGGCAGTGCGGTCCAACAGAGCAACGTCGAGTTCACTTATCGCCCCAATCCCGAAGTCACCTCCATCACCAGAGGCGGTTTCGTTCGCAGGTATACCCACCTCCCTCTCCAATATGTTCTTGTTTTGAGATGTTCGCTGATTGCTTATTAACATTCAACCCGCATGTAATCCTTTAAAGTAAAGTATGTGTGTACATAATTCGAAGTGTATATGTGTTATTTGTGCCTCATTTCAGCGGCGGCCTGAGTTTAAAGGTTGTTGGGAAGAAGTTTAATATCATCCAAAGGCCCAGAATAATCTTCACCATCAAAGGTCGAGAATACTCAGGCGTAAGTGCTCTCTCTCTCTCTCCTCTCTTAAGTCTTACCTGCTCCTCCCTCCTCTAGTCTTATACTCTTGCCTAACCCTTCCAGGAGTGTGAGATCCGCAACGCCACCATGCTCAACTGCTCAAGTCCCGATGTCAGTGCTGCCAATCTCACCGGCAGACGAGCAACGGTCGCCTCCTACGGGTTCGCTATGGATGCCGTGAAAGGTGTTCGAAATCTAAGGAACATTGATGTAAGAGACTCCTCCTTCTAGAGTTAACTCGTGGGTTCTTAAACTGGTGCAGCAGTCTCAATGTGTGACACAGACAGAATACTGCAATTTAATATTAGCACTCTCACTGAATACAACAAACCCTCTTTCTTCCTCCTCAGATCTGGCCGGATCCAGAAATCAAAGTGTTCCCCGATCGACTCAAGATTCACCAACTTCTTCACCAACAACCGAGTACTTCGAAATCTTCTACCAGCGATAGTGCTGCCCAGAAGCAGGTAATTATATATATTTTAATTTAATAATAGTGGTAGTATAAAAAAATGTGTAATAGCAATTGTGCCTCCTCCCCCAAGAAGGTGACCGCCCAGCAGCACCAAGTTGACATCAAGTTCCCCGGCTACTTCCCCGCTCCCACGCTCCACAAAACCGACTTCAAGGTCCTCTTGCAGGATCCCAAGGACCCCGAGTTTCCCATAAACCTCCCAACAACCACGCTCACGCGAGACACCCTCATCTGCACACTGCCCGACAACTTCCGACCGGAGAAGGACCGCGACTATTCCGTGGAAGTGCGCGTGGGCAGGTCCGTCAACCTCGTCTTCCGACCGGGAAGTCTGCGCTTCGAGATCCTCCAACCGCCTCTGCCAACTTACGTCTTGATCATTATTGCTGTTGTGGTTGCCTGTGTGCTCTTGGGGATTATTATCGTGGTTATTGTTGTTGTGAGACGGAATCAGAAGCAGAACACGCAGCGGGACCTCAAATATCAACAGCATTTGACGCTCATTGAGAGCAAAGTCGCGGCTGAGTGCAAAGAGGGTAAGTTTGACATGAGGCAAAGCCGGTTAGGCTATATTTACTCCATTTTTAAAGGAATGCTGGGCTCTATAAGTATCGAAGAAATTAAAAAGGAGTCTTCATAAACCTGTTATTAATTTTATTTATTTACAGAATAATTGGTGATTTCACGATACTACTAACGTATATTACAGTAGTACTTAGAAAACCACACTTATTTGCATAACCTGATTGTAATTGTAGCTGATAAACAAACTAAGCAATTAGACGCCTTATTCGTGTTATGTAGTGGAAGTGTAATCCCCTTTTCTCTCGCAGCATTCGCCGAGCTGACCACAGACCTGTCCAACTTCACGCAGGACCTAGCCATTGGAAACGTCGAACTGCCCTACAATGACCATAAGATCTTCTGCATTTCCGTTCTCTTTCCGGAGTTTGAGGAGCCCGAGAAGCACCCCATTCTCACGCACTTTCGGGTCTCCCTGGAGAGCAAGACGGCCATCGAGAATGGGCTCCGTCTCTTCACAGAACTCATCTCCAACCGTACCTTCCTGCTCACCATGATCCGAGTCATGGAGGCGGATCCACACTTCACGCAGCACTCGAAAGTGAAGGTGGGCTCCCTTCTCTCGGCCGCTCTTCAACCCAAAATGGAGTATTTCACAGAGTGAGTGACAGACTAGAGTGACAAGGATCCCCTGTTTTACACAGACCTGGAAGCTAGCCAGAATGCTAGCCAGAGCTAATTTGTTGTTTCCAGTTTGCGAAGACTCTGTATTGTGACCCCTCTCTCTCTCTCTCTCTTTCTCTCTCTCTCTCTTTTGCAGTATCCTGAAAACACTCATCGAAGAGATCATTCAGAAAAGTCTTCGTGAAAACAAGAACCCTCGTCTTCTCATGCGACGAGCCGAATCCATCGCTGAAAAGATGCTCCCCAATTGGTTCGCTTTTCTCCTCCATTATTTCTTGAAGGTGAGTGTTGGTTCCTCCTTTCTGCCCCGCCAGCTTATAAAAGTCCCTTATTCCATCTAGTTTTGATAGTAGTAGAAGCAAGTAGTATACATGCATTTAGTAAAGATGAAATGCTTCATTTAAAAGTTATTTCATTTACATATTAGACATATTTTAACAGAGTTTATTTTATACTATGCAATAATCTGATGTCAATGTCAAAATTATAGTTCTAATAATCTATATTATTGCACTCAGTGCAATAATATTTTACTTTATTGCACTGGATGAAATTTTAATTATTTTATAAAAAATCACAAAATTGACTACACGTTTATTTTAAAATAACTAATTATGTATATAACGTAAACAAAATTACATTTATATCAATACAGTTTGTATCATTATAAATTGAACACAATGTTTGAGCAATTAGAAATATTCACGATTTTGGAATCTCCACTGGCAGTTGTATACTTGATTGATTGATTTTCACTAACACTTAATGAACTTGCAACGTCAACTTTGCTTTTTTTACTTTGGTCGACGTATGATTGCGCCACAGTATCACTTTTCCATCTGTATTGCCTTTTGAGCATAACAGAAGAAGCGCCTGAATCTGCCAGAGCTGTCGCTGATGAACGTCTTAGACAATGTCCAGTGTAGGATTCCGCGTTTTCCAGTTTCAAATAAGTAGCGATAAACTTAGGAACTGCTCCAATAGTGTTCCT